>APFE030815343.1:25358-65565 GCA_000404065.3 Pinus taeda | reverse complement strand
AAACGTGGTCCCTGGAAGAAAGAGAAGGTTGTAGCCTTCTATAGGCCAGCACCTACGTACTAGTATCTTGGCTAGTACAAGAGCTAAGGGGGTTGTAGCTCCCTTCCAGGAGAGCCTGGAAAACGAGAGAGGGTTGTATCTCTCTGCAGGTTGCACCCTGCATACTGGTAAAAAGACTGCACCAGTATATTGTAAAAGAATTTTCTAATTGAAAAGAAGATAGAGACGAATTGCAGCAGGTGGTTTTCACCCACATTGGGTTTCCACCTTATATCTTGTGTTCTTGTGTGTGACTGTTTCTCTGCTCTGGTTTACTGTCTCTGGTTACTGTTATTTGATTCTGCATCACAGATTAACAATCATCATTAGAAAGATTAAGTAAAGTAAAAGCTTGCTTTGTATACGCGGGTTTCCTTCTGCATAATCGCGTATATACGCAGGTTAATTAAACTGAAGTAGCGTATATAAGTTGTTTTGAAAAAGGAATAATTACCTTGATAATACTGATTCACCCCCCCCTCTCAGTATTATTTCCAACACCTTAGAGATTGCTATGAGGCTACACGAGACCTCGATGTAGGGTCCTAACCTAGGAGTTTAGCAGATCCACGTGTCGCTGAAGAATTTTTGCCTTGGTATGTAGATTCTGAAACAGGACAAGCCGGTTCGACCAGAAGTGCGCGAAGAAGTGTGGTGCGTGAAATGCAAAAGTCAGGGTCATGACAAAGACAAATGCCCGATATTTATGAATTACCTTGTAGGAGGAGGATCAATGCCTTTAAGTCCAGAAGATCAAGCAGGACCTAGCGCGACACCTGCTTTGGGGTGCGCTATTTGTCAAATAGCAGGAAAACATGCCACAAACAACTACCACTTGTTACAGAAGTATACACAAAATCCACAACTATGTTTTGAAACTTTTGTAGGTCGGTGGGACATGATGAGAGTACTTGTAGAAGCCATGAGTTGATGATGGAGAGAATTCCCACCTACAGGGTTCAGGCCGAAAGACGTCCTCTTGACCAAAATTCCGGGATGGCGCGGGTAGGATTTCAGGGGCACAGATGAGGCCGAGGTGGAGGAGGACCTGGTAGAGGTTGCGGGCAGTTGATTTTCTACAATTGCGGAGGGATAGGACACTATGCCCACGATTGCACTAATCCAACGTGCCCATTGTGCAGGTATTATACGCTGTTTGATCATGAGACAGGAGATTGTCCTATGCTAATAGCTAGGATGCGCGACAAAGGAGCGCTACTGCCTTGCCCAACTTAGAACCTGCAGATGATGAGGTCTGAGCCACGCGAGGAAGATCTGAATGTAAACATTGTGCTTTGAAGTGGAATCGTGACAACATATGACAAAGGAAAACAACCGAAAGATAGTACATGGGTTTGCAAAGCCCCGACGAAAGAAGCTGAGTTTGATTTGGAGCGTGCTTGAGAAACCTTCATGGAAGCTAAGAAGAGCTTAGCTGATGCCTCCAGTTTAGGCAGAAAAGATAAACCGGAGCCAGAAATATACCCATCTATGCTCACAACTTTCTTGGAAACCTGTATGAACTTACTGCGCGACAGTAAGGCTATGAAATGGTTACAGGAACTCATCAACAGCTGCACTGGGACCTCTTTAGGAGAACCGCGCATAGTCTAAAACATCAGAAAACATAAAACAAGGGTGGGACAAGAAATGAGACTAATCGCATAGATGGGAGAATACGAAATGCATTAAGCCATCTTGGATTTGGGATCAGATGTGAATGTTCTGCCGAAACAGACATGGGAACGAATGGGGAGACCTGCGCTGCAATGGTCTCCAATTCAGCTGAGGATGGCGAATTAGCATAAAATAATACCCATGGGGTGATTGTAGGGAATAACTATGGATATTGGGGAGCGAGCGCGCTGGCATATTTCGAAGTGATAGAGATTGTTGATGATAGCAATCCCTACCCCGCGCTCTTAGGAATTGACTGGGCCACTGACATGAATGGGGTAATTAAATTGAAGAAGCGAAAAATGATCTTTGAGAAGAAGTCACTAGGCATAATAATACCCCTCGACCCTGCTGAAGGATCGCACTATACGGAGTCGGTCCGTGACTATGAGAGTGATAATGAGCTGGACTATATCTATAAGATACCAACATGAGACCAAGACTGGGTGAATCCCATTACGGATGGGCAGATTACATGGGAGCATGAGAGCTCCTGTACTTCAGATTCTGATGAAGAAATAGAACAATGGCAGAATCGGTTACACGAGGTAACTACACTGCATTGCAATATGATGACTAGGTCGTTGCACTGCGTGTCAACAGAAGTAAGAGATCTGCCTACTTATGATGGTCGAAATGAGGTAGATACCTTCTTGGATGCATTTGAAAGGGAGGTTCCAGAAAAATAATGCTTCTAGGCCTTGGACTGGGTACTATGTGCTACGCCTGCAAGATGGTGGGGTACGCACAATGGAAGCTTTGATGATTGATGCAAATGTAGGAAGATGATACGAACACGATTTGGGAGGCCTAAGATGCAATTGACAGAGAAGTATGATGGGTAGGATGATCTGCATGTGCATTTGGCTAAGTGGATGCTGACCTATGGAGAAGATCCCTAATCTGTGTAAAGGCGCATGTATTCCGCGCTAAAATACCTGGTCAATAAGCATGTTTTGGGGGGGCGAACTTGCAGATGGATCTTAATGTTGGGAAGACATTATGGAGGAAGAGAAACCGTGTAAAATAGTTCAACAAAGTACTGGAAACCATGCTGACCAAGGTAAGCAATGCACAACAAAGTGATTGGGACCTACGCATACCTGCAGTGTTATGGGCTTATCGAACGACATGCAAGAAACTGATGGGATAGAAACCTTTGGGCTTGTCTATGGAGTGGAGTCCATAATGCCTATGGAATACATCGTGCCTAGTCTATGCATAGTAGCGCTCACAGATATGACGGATCGTGGAGCCTTGGAGGGGAGGATCACGCAGTTGGATGAGATTGAAGAAGAGATGTTTTTGGTTAGATTTCACTATCAGTTCTAAAAGTAGCGTGAAAAGGCATGGAACGATCGACATACTAAACTACGCACCTTCAAGGTAAATGATCTGGTTTTGTTGTATGATAGTAAGTTTTATAAATTCCCTGGAAATTTCAGGATGCATTGGTTAGGGCCGTATGTTATTAAGAATATCACTGATGGAGGCATAGTCTAGCTGGTTAAGTTGAATGGAGAACCCTTCCCAAGAAAGGTGAATGGCAGCTGATTGAAAACATACATCGGTGATCCAATGATGTGACTATATGAAAGTAACAAAATCTTAGTGTTCCAGGCAACTGAAAGGAGGCGCGGGACGTCACAGGGTCCACGACAGCGTGAAGGCAGTTGTGTTGGTGCGCATGTTTGCCGGAAAGTGACTGTTACAATCACTATTCATGATTTGATGCTTGGTTTGAGGCCAAATGGAGCGGGTGACAGGCATTTAAGGTGAACTTTATGGGCTAGAATCTTGAAATTCTACCGCCAATCTAGAATTAATGGATTGAATGTAAGGGGAATGGTCGAATTCAAATTCAAAAGGCGCTATAAATTACAAGTGGTTGTCCAGCAAACAACACTTGCCATTTTGAGAACTGAGCTGTTGCGCTATCAACTGTGTATGGACCTTTTGAATTTTGAGGCTTTGAGAGGGTATTTAGTATTTGAAACATTGCCGAAAGAGACATAGGACCTCCTGACTAGAATAATGTTAGCACCCGAAGAAGCCATGGACACGAGAGTAGTGCTAGTCGAGGAAGCCACATAGGAAATTGCGGAAGTAGAAGCCCCAGAGAGCGTCGGGATAATCACTGAGGTCCCTAAATCATCACGTACACAGAGACCTAAGAAGGAAAAGCATGCCATGATACCGGTGCACGTCTCACCCAGAAATCCGCTAAGAACCAAGCTCACATTGGAAGAAAAGTGTAAGGCCATTAATTTGGAGGCCGATGAGGAGGAACAATTTGAGGAAATCTTGGTGGAGGAGGAGGATGTAGAGATGGAAGTTGAAACCTAGGGTGCAAACCCTATCACCAAGCTACTGGAATATGTTCCTCCATGCAAGGGTAAAGCCAAGGTCCCCAAGAATATAGATGAGATCAAGAGCTCTCTGTAAACTCTGCTTCTCCCAGACGATATTGTGTTTGAGGGAGCGCACTTGGGACGGGTTCCCATGTTGAAATGCGAATATTGGGACCTCGCAGACCATGAGAAGTTCCCGCATTTAGCTATTGCACTAGAATATGGATGCACCAACTGGAATGATTGAATTGGAGCCGCGCAAATGGCTTAGAGGTGTCGAGAAAGTAGGGTTGTTAAACTTGCTCTAGGTGTTGCATTACCACCACACCCCAGTGACCATTTTTGTCATCAGGCAGCTGCTCTGCTTGGTGCATGATGGGTGCTTGTGGCTGGAGGAGCCCATCCCCATCACAAACCATTTGATTCATCGGATTAAATGACTCCCTTGCTCAGGGGCGGATCCAACAAACATTTCAGAGGAAAAAGGTGGCGAGTTGGCCCTCGCGGAGGCAATGAAAAAGAAGTTTAAGTTTGAGAAGAAGAAGCAAGGGTATGCCATCTCCAACATCAACAACCCTGTAGTCAAGGTCGCGACACATATTGGCAGGGAAGGTGATGTGGAAGTGCCGCGCGAATGAGGTGCTTGTGCCAGTGGTTGCACTAGCAACACAATGTGCAAAAGGGGTCTAGTTTAACTGGGCAAACTATCTATGTTGTGAGTTCCTTGCAAATTGTCGCGAGGCATAGGAGTAGGGAAAAACATTTCACTACACATGGCTCTTGTTGTCGATAGTACTAGTGGCATAGGGAGTTTCCCGAAGATAGCCAGTTCCCATTGATTGTGCATGACCTTCCAGAGGTAGCGAAGTACACTTCTCTATGGCAACCACGAATGCAGAAAGGATAAGGGAGAGTAAGATATTTTGGGTGCTCATGGAGATGAACATCAGGATGTGGATTAATCGCAAGTCGCAGTTATTGCCCACTGTCTACAATAGTTGCAGAGCTTTGTGGAGTTCAAAGCTGACTTCCACCATGTCTTCATCAGGGCATGGAAGGACCCTATGAAGACGTGGCATGAGTTACCATTCTTGATGACCAACGATGTAATTTTCGTGGTCCTTGAGTCTTGGCCGCCGGAGTGGCGCGCTCTAGCTGGCTTTGCGGATGAAGCAGAGAAATCTGTCATGCAAAAAAAGAAGGAAGAGGAAAAATTTAGATGGCGCAGTGGGCAGAAAAGCACAGGAAAGAAGAAGCAACGACTAAGGCCCAGGTGGTGCGTGATGCTGTGTAGCTGGCAAGCAGTAGAAAACAACAGAAGAAGAGTGCGAAGGCCAGAAGTCACCTTCGCCCAAACTAGAGACTGATACAAAACAAGGTGGCACAAACTCACAGACGACGTCCACCCAACTCAAACGTCCACGACCACGGGAGTAGGTAGGGCCATGAAAGAAAACAAGGCCTCGAAGACCTCTTTCGACCCTATCACCCTCACTAAACGGGATTTACATGATATCGGCGAAACGGTGAGGGATGTCATCGCAGAGACCCTCTAGCAGTTTGAGGAACAACACAAGTTGGTTTTGGGGGCTCTCCGGACACAAATACAGGAGTTGCAGGTGCGCACTCCATAGGATGGCATAATGTCCACCAGCCTTGCAGTCGGCACTTTAGCTACCGAGGAAATGCTGCGCTCCAGGATGACCAACACAATAGTGCTACCAGATGGAGCACTCATTATAGAGAATGAGGTTGACAGGCCTATGGTCAAAAATTTGAAAGGGATTGGATTAAACATGGCTGTGCTCCCTCGGGAGATGCTTTATCTCTTGTAGGATGGAGTCACTACAGAACTTTGGGCCAAGGAGAGTCATGCTATACAGGTAATGAGCGAGCAAGCATCAACAATGAGTAGTTGAGCTTGCAGCGCAATGAGGCCATAGAGAAAAACAAACAAATCATGCAGGTTGTGGAGGAAACCTGCCAAATGGTCCTAGAATTGGCCATTCAAGTAGAGGAACTGGTGGAGGTGCACATCTGAAAGTTAGCCATAGGGATGTGCGATGCAAGAGAAGAAATGGCCAGGGTTCAACTGAAGCTGAAGCTTTAGATAACATAACTACACTTGAAGGCTCATCCTTAAACTCCATTGGAGGTCAGAGAACAACATACCACAACTGTCACAACAATAATGGCAGTGGTCGACAGTGCAGTGATAGACTACATGAAGCTGTTCGATCAGTCATTCGAGGTCCTCACCACCCTGTAGGAAGACTCGAACATAGAGCGCCTAGAGATAGAGGCGCATGAGCTACAACAAATGTACGATGAGGTAAAAGGGACTGCGTAGACGGTTGCCCTTACATAGAGGCTTGTAAGGATGCAGCAAGCCAAGGTGCTCAAGGAACATGTGGATGCTGCTCGACATAAAGAGGCAGTTTTGAAGCGCGCCTACAACCATGGATCAACGTGGCTTATACAATTACAACCTCCATTGAAGCAAATCTCGTACGGCTGCAAGCAACTCAGGAGTGGATTTAGGGCAGTAGTTCAATGACAATGGTCACTGAAAAACACATAGAGGAAGTCCAGCAGGCAGCCGCTCAATGCACTGCCAAAATTGCAGCGATCCAAACAGAGCTGGGAGGTCTTCACGCTAAGTTCTCCGCACTTGCAAAGTGACTTGAGGGTGAGTCACGATGTTTGTGTTGGTGGCCTATTGGGCGAGGGATTCCCCAAGGAAAGTTTTGGGGCTTAGAGCCCAGATTTTGGTCCAATTTTGTAATTCCAATGTAAAGACTCCACATTTTGTGGGTGCAGAGCGCGTAGTTGTAAAAGAGTCATAGGGTTGTTCGCCCTTATTTTGATAATGTAATGTTGGCTGTAGTAGATCTACCCATGGTCTACGGACCATGGGATTGTATAAATAGAGTGAAGCTCTAAGTAGTTAAAACAATCTAATAGTCTAAGAAAGAATTAATGATGTATGTGAGATAGCTCTGAAGTGTAAGTCTAAGTTTTGGGTCATAGCATAGGTAGAGGCTTTGTAGCTGAGTGCGTAGAGGCCTAGTTGTCTGCAGATGAGTGCGCGGACCCCTGCAACTAAGTGCACAGGGCGAGTCGAGTTTGTAATAATTTGAATGTATTAATAAAGAGAAGTCTCTATCAATTCTGCGTCTTTATTTCATATTTTATGCATCTGTTATATTGGGCATGAATTTCACTTCTAATGCTTATATGATGCACGAATGTGTATAATTGTATTAGTTAAGTAAACACAGGTACAAACATTTGTTTATGCAAAGTTAACTAAGATATGTTAGGAATATAAGTAAGAAACTTATCGTAGTTTGGGAAATAGCGCAGATCGCTACCCTAGCAACGTGAAAGGACTTCAGCCCCTGGTTAGGGCTGTGCGAAAGCTGATTGTGACACTTTGCTAGGGTAATAAAGGGTGGAACAGAGCATGAAACAACCTGTATGAAGGCAGGTATAGTTGGACTAAACCGACATCACAACCATCTCAAGGGTGCAGAACTTGGTTCTAGCATCCCCCCATACTGCTTCGGGTGAGACTTCACTCCGCGCTCCGCGGGTTGATGCCGAAAGGGCCAATAGTGTAGGGATTTGTTTGGCTAACTAACTTTGAACCTGGGTTAGGCCCCCATAAGCCAACATAATATGAAGTTTACATTTACTCATGCATCTCAGGAGGTCCCTTGTAGAAGCATGAGCTAGTTTAGTCTATTTTTTCATTCCAAATTTATTCCATTATCAATTCTCTGTCTTGTTCAGTTTCTTTAGATTCATGCTCTATTTTATTAAGTTATATGATCTACTCTTTTACTTATTTGTTTTTCTCCTCCTTTACAGGTCAAGTTCTTGAGTAAAAACAAAAAAATAATAAAAGAATTTCCCTTGATAAAACCTTGCATCCAGCATTAGATGTTACACTATATGAATGAACTCTAAGTGATGTACACATAAGATTTACATAATTCTAGTCTTTTAATAAGTTCTTAGAATAAGAATTCGATTAGATTTTAGAATAAAGTTTATTTCTTTTTCATTAGAATAGAGTTTATTTTTTTCTCGGTAGAATAGAACTTTGCTACTTTTCTAGAAATAGGAGTTTCATTGCTTTCCTATAACATAGTTTTACTGCTTTCTAGATTAAATTGATTTTCATAGATTAGATCTACTTCCTAGTTCAATAGAATAGATTTACATTTATGCTCAATAAGATATATTTTCTTTCATGTTCAATAGAATATATTCCCACAAGAATTAGAATAGCATTGTCATTTCAATTCAGTAGATTAAATAATTTCTATGCTTTCTAGTTTAGATTTTACTGCTTTCCATATATTAATATTTTATTGAAGTCTTGTCTTGCTTTAGGAAGTGTTGTGTGTACTGATTTTAGATATAATTTTTAAGATAGAATTTCCTTTTAAAAAGTTCTGCATATTCATTTCAATAGATTATATTGATTTTTATCAAAAGTTAGTTCCCTAGCATATGTAGTGCAAGTGTGCTTCATAAGAACATGAACCCTAGATTGACAATTTAATGCAAGTAATGTAAGAAATAGTTAAATTATCCAACAACTTTATTGTGCCAGTAAAGCACGAATGTGTAGACATATTGGTTTTGTCTATCGCGTGTGTGGACCAATAGGGATCCACTTAGTGGTATATGCAAGGATCTCAACATCAACAAATTCATTACACTCAACCATGGCTGTTATAATGGCTCGGTCAAAATCCATTTGGATAGGGTCAGGAGTAAGAGCTAAAAATATCCTAGCTGTAGAAATTCCCACCTGTAGATCACTTGATAATGCAATATACTAAAGCAAAATACTTGATCTACTTCTACAACCAATTTAGCGGAAGCTTAATCAAACATGAGCAACATCAATAAGAACACATGTAATTGATATGGAGAAATCAATCACACATAACATGGAAGAAATATCCAGGGGAAAGCACCAGCCTAAAACCACATCTCTGTATTATCATACAAGTGGAAATACAACCAATATTACAAAAAGAATCAACTCAAAAGCTATCCCGCTCTCTCTGCAATAACTCTGTTGCTCATAGACAATTAAAGGCCTCTATATAACCTCCCAATCTTCCTCCAAGCCTCCTATTTCTTTGCACAATTTTGATTGGGGTCTAGTGCAGCCACTTGTGTGAATTGGCCTTTGCACACACTCACTAACCTCTGATCCAACTACGCAGTCCTGAAGGAGATAAGTCCTCATCATGGATGAGCTTCCTTTATAAGAAAAATATTCATCCAACTGATAGTACATTGTCCCTTCTCTGATCTAAACTGGGTCTTTGTTTGAACTGACATGCATGAGTTATTCATGAGAGAAAATTCAGCTATCTAAAGTGCAGCAGTTATATGCAAGCATGCATTAACTAACTGAACTCACAATTAATTTAAACAAACTGTTTAAATCAATTATAACTAGACTTGACTCAGTTAACCGAGCCAACTAATTACTACTCAAATTAGAACTCATCCTTATCTCTTTAATTGATGGATAAATTCCGCAATTAATAGAGAAATTGTTGCATGTCCTCACATAGACTTCAAGTTTGATTTTTCACAACTAATTAACTCATGGAGAATTAATTAATTATTTTTCAAACAACTGTTAAGTTCAAATTCGAATTTTACTTCAATATTTTATTTTAGGGACTAACTAAATAGGAATCCATCCCAAACTGATAAAAATAGCAATGCTATATTTAACACTTCCATTTTTCATTCGTTGTTGCTCAATCCAGCACTGGTACCCAAACTGCTATTTATAACAGTGCTATTTATAGCAGTGCTATTTTTAGCATTTCTTGTTGCTATTTTCAACACTCCCTCTCAATAAGAAAGGCATTCTACTCGAACCCAATCATGTACCTTTAGAATGTTCTGCATGCAACACTTCTACCAAGTGTGGTTGCTCTAGCAACTCTAGAAACAAAAAAAATCCCAACTGACCTCTTTGTTGGGCTAGAAACATACTTTGATGCTGAAGCTCCATCTGCCTCTGAAAAGTGCTCCCTCTCTAACGTCTGAGATGCTGAAACACTCCATGCATCTCGCACCATTGCGCACCTCTCTATGCCATCCTACACTAGTGCAACACTCCTATGCCTCTCGCATTGTTCTAGCATGCTAGCTTTGCACTGTCTTGGGATTCTTGCACTGTAGCTCTCTTTGACGCTCCATCCACATCTGTCTCTACCTAATCAGTCAGTCCTGCTACTCCTCATCGGGGCTCCTGTAGCAAAGTCAAATCAAAGAGGTTGGGTACCTTAAGGATCTTGCCCCTATTCTAGTCCTCTTAGGACGATCACTCCACATTGCCCCACCTCCTACCTGGAGGTATGGATGCATGTGATCCCTCTGCCCACTTGGCTCAAAATTTTCCCCTACTGGAGGTCTCTCCATGAGTGGATGCCTCCAATCGGTCTCCTCTCAACTTCTCTAGTTGTGCCTTTTCCACAACCTCCTGAGGATGCTTCACCAATTGTGGCTCCTCCACAATTGTTTGAGACTTCTTCTGGCGCTGCATGTTGAAAGGTAATTTACTCTCCCTCTCAAACACCAAGTATCTAACCTTTGCCTTGGTCCTCAAGGCTTTGCATGCATCTTGTACCTCAAGTGCATACAAGTTCTTTGCTAGCACACCAATCTGTTTCATATTCCCGCCGTCACAAAATTTTCTAGAAAAACAACTGATTTTAAATCAGCGATATCTCCATCATTCGAACTCCGATTCAGCTGACTCTTATTTTATTTTGGGTATTTTTCTGCAAGGAATCCATATCTACTATTTGTTTCTGAAAATTTTGCACGGAAATTTTCATATTTTCTCTGAAAACGCGTGGACCAAAACTCAAAACTTCGAAATCTCCTCTATTATATTGTTCTCCGATTTGATCACCTTTGCTCCGATACCATGTATAATTTTTCAAATCAGCTAGCTCTGATACCATGTAGAAATTCCCACCTATAGATCACCTGATAATGCAATATACTAAAGCAAAATACTTGATCTACTTCTATAACCAATTTAGCGGAAGATTAATTGAACATGAGCAACATCAATAAGAACACATATAATTGATACGGAGAAATCAATCACACATAACGCAGAAGAAATATCCAGGGGAAAGCACCAGTGTAAAACCCCATCTCTGTATTATCATACAAGTGGAAATATAACCAGTATTACAAAAAGAATCAGCTCAAAAACTATCCTGCTCTCTCTGCAATACCTCTGCTGCTCATAGACAATCAAAGGCCTCTATCTAACCTCCTAATCTGCCCTCCAAGCCTCCTATTTCTTTGCGCAATTTTGATTGGGGTCTAGTGCAACCACTTGTGTGAATTGGCCTCTTCACACACTCACTAATCTCTGATCCAACTATGGAGTCCTGAAGGAGATAAGTCCTCATTATGGATGAGCTTCCTTTATAGGAAAAATATTCATCCAAATGATAGTACACTATCCCTTCTCTGATCTCAACCGGGTCTCTGTTTGAACTAACATGTATGAGTTATTCATGAGAGAATATTCAGTTATCTAAAGTGCAACAATTATATGCAAGCATGCATTAACTAGCTGAACTCATTGTTAATTTAAACAAACTGTTTAAATCAATTATAATTGGACTTGACTCAGTTAACTTAGCCAACTAATTACTACTCAAATTAGAACTCATCCTTATCTCTTTAACTGATGGATAAATTCATCAATTAATAGAGAAACTGTTGCATGTCCTCACATAGACTTCATGTTTGATTTTTCACAACTAATTAACTCATGGAGAATTGATTAATTATTTTTCAAATAGGTGTTAAGTTCAAATTCGAATTTTACTTCACTATTTTAGTTTAGGGACTATCTAAAATAGGAATCCATCCTGAACTGTTAAAAATAGCAATTCTATTTTTAGCACTTCCATTTTTCATTCCTTGTTGCTCAATCCAGCATGGTACCCAAACTGCTATTTATGGCAATGCTATTTTTAGAATTTCTTATTGCTATTTCAACACTAGCTATAGTAGAGGCACTATAGAGAGCTCGAACATTGTCTACACCATGGTTCAATGAGCCTCTACGAATTCTCATTCATTCTTGAGGCATGTTGGCAAGAGGGAATGGAGTTGGAAAACCAACGATTATGCAGTGCAAGGGTAGAGACCGCAAGGGAGAGTAAGAATGGATTAGGGTGTAGTTTCAAATGACATAGATCCAAGGCAGGGAGCTATTGTCGTGAAGCAGGAGGAAGGGCATTCAAGGGCAAGAATAGAAGATAATGAAGATAGCAAAAAATATGGAAGGACATTGCACTACGAACCCAAGTCAGTGCCATTGTTGTAATCTCTCTCTCTCTCTCTCTCTCTCTATATATATATATATATATATGCAACACGAAAAACTAAGTTCTGCAAATTCTATGAAATTGAGATGATTGCCTTTGAGAAAGCTACAAAAGATCACTACCTAATACTGGGCCTCATTTAATCAACTAAGATCTGTGGATTTGTGGTCGATAGATTGGTACTTTCGCTGAGGAGGCTGGATGTTGGAGAATTCTAAGATGAAGGTAGTCAATAATATGATGAGACACTGCTAATGTTCTGAAGTCACACCACTAAGTTCTGAGAATGGAGAGAACCTGTGGTGTAGGGAGGGCTAAGCTCATGGCCTAGCTACTGTACATGTGAGAGCTCCATAGGGATCATGGCAGATGAAGGGGAAAGGAGTGGCTCTGTTGTGAGGACTAGGGCCGAACCCTATAACAAAGGTAGAAACAACAGATTGTTGGTGAAGGTGCTGTTCATGGAGGTAGATAAGAATGGTAAGTGCCATGAAGAGCCAAAACATGGAATTGAAAACCATGACAGAATGCCAATTAAGATTGTAAGAATGTGGCATTAAGTGCTGCATGTTGTTAGGTCAAGGACAAAGTTGCAAATGTGAAAGTGTTAGCATTGAGGGTATGGGATGTTGGTGGCGTCATCCCATCACTGCCCCCTCATGCATGTGGCCACCCCAATTGAGGAAATAAAAAGAAAAAATAAGAATTAATATATATGTTAAACATATATACATTTAAAAAACATGTAACAAGATTATTAACCATAGAGATTCACCCCCATTTAGCATGGAGATTATTAATCAATTTAATTAAAAGGGAAAAAAGGACATAAATGGCATAACTACCTTTGAGATAAATGTCAATCTTTGATCTGTGACTACTACTAAAAATATTCTAAAATATTTCTTGGAGGTTAAATCCCTACCATCCACCTAATAATAATTGATCATTAATTTAAAATTTTGGAAGCCCTTTTCCAACATAGACAAAATTATTAGTGCTCCTTTGTGCTAAAATATGGTGGAAAGAACTTGAAATCGAGGATATGATGATCATTATAGCTGAAACATCTGAAAAGGTATTTTTAGATGGGGGGTCTCATGCTTTAAAAAGAATAAAGAAAGTCCTATGGGTTTATTTTAATTTCCAAACTGAAAATTTTATGGACAATTTCAATAGGAGAAGGTCTTGGTTATATAAAATACAATAGAAAGCATAATTTCTTCCATGTTGTGTTAGCTAAAATATTGTAAGTCCTCACCAAGGCCATCCATAACACACCAATTAAGGGTGAGAAGATTTATATTTTTTAAGATTTGAATCCTATGGACAAATATGTTCTACATTAAGATTTTCAAGCTAGTCTTATGGATGATATGGAAGTTGTGGATACTATTCTTGGATACATGTAGGGCCTCATTAGACATAGTTAATATTGATGTTGTAAAACAATTTATGAAGCTTTGATACAAGATAAAGGAAATCATATTGCATGCTATTTTTTTTATTAAAAAAATAAAGTTTGAATTCAATAAATGAAGAAGTCACTGAAATGAAACTAATTTGAAAACCCATGGAAACCTTAGAAGAAGAGTCTAAGTTTTAATTAGAAGAAGTGCCCTTAGAAACACCTAATGGAAAACCCTAGGAAGGACATAACAATGTAGAAAAATATCTAGAGCACTGGTCACCAAACAATACAATGAATAGTAGCTATGGTTGTTTCATATAATCACCCACACCACCATGAGAAAAAACATTCATTAAGAAAAGGTCATGAGCATCAACAACTTACTATGGAGCTACATAGAATTGGGAAATCATATGGTATAAAGATACATAGAGGAATAAAATTCAATGAATGGGGATACAAAAATAATACAACAATACTAGTTAACAAAGGAATAATCATAATAATGATTAATATGGAAATGCGAAATCCTAATTCCATATTTGAATTTTATTAAGATGGATGGATGCTCATCGTTGGTACCAGTTAACTAGATTACCTATTAAAACCTATTATACTACCTACTCTCATGTTTTAAGGATGAAACATATGAAGGGGTATGGGATGTACTATACACAGGGAGGTACTTTGGGAGGATAAGTTTGTATCAAGGGCATTCCATAGTGAGGATAATTAATATAATTCAGTCATAGTCATGAAATAATTCCCACTTATGATCTAGGCAACCTGTTGATGGTGCTGGACCCGCCAACATGTCAAGGGGATCTCCCCGGTAAGAAGTCCAAATTAGACCTCAAACCGTTTGGTGTAGGAGTCCCAATAGTGGGTTGTAAGGTAATTCCTTGACCGCGATGTTGCATAGAGGCAAGTAAGATAACTCTGTCAGCAACAAGGGTGTGACTGATGTAGTGAGTCAAGGAATGAGTATGAGAGTTTCCAACACTTCAAAAGGGAAGGAAGGTGAAGATGAGTTCCAGGTTGAAAGGGATCAGTCCCAACTCAACTAGGAACACACAATACAAAGGACATGCACAACTTCCGATAGAGAAATCGACACAGATGCAGTAGTCCCAACGTACAAGGTAGGATAACACGAATAAAACTCATGGATCAGTTTGAGACAAGTGGGATGGTTGATATAACAAGGTTCAGAGAAAGGTCTATCTGGTGTCTGACAGAGCAATCGAAATAGACGATGACAACATTAATAATATATGCAACACATTAACAACAAGATTCATATAATTGCATGTGAATTAGTTCATACACAAGTACGTAAGTTAAACAACATATATCATTAAGGCAATTAGAGCAGTCCAACTACAATAACAACATATGCATGGAAATGTGATGGATTTTATTATATAGAGAAGTGTAAGTCACAATCATACAATACACCATGTAAACCTACTATCCCCATTAGTGGAATGTTATAGCCACATCTGCCTACTCCTCCAAAGAGATGTACTAGCTCCGTGTAGTGGAGAAGCCAAGGCACATTACAATAATGTCTAAGCCTTCTTCAAGATAGTATTAGTAGAAGGTTGGCCAACCAAAAGCCTATACAATGAGTTATGAGGGACTATTTATAGCAAAGGGTGGGGTGATCCTTGACATTCCCCTTTGTGACAGTTCAACTACCCTCATGACTCTTCACCTACTCTATGACTGTTACATCCAACTGTTTACACTTGACTTACACTTAACATGAATCAACATTACAATGCACATGTACTCATGTGAGACAACATGGCTTGAGCAAGCCTTTCAAGACATCATTAACACTCGGTTCGCTGTGCTGAGACCAATTATTTAACATGCTTGCGATGGTGAAGCTCATGAGCTGATGCCAAGCTTGGTCGTCTGTGATGGTGTGCATGCACCTCATGGTGACATCTTGCTAAAGCAGATTCTTGCCTCCATTGCAACCGTGCATTGATTTGGCCCCTTCATCCAACTCGTCTACTAACATGCGCATGGTCTTCTTGGGTATGGTTGAACTAGAAACACACTGATGCATAGTGTCCATGCTGATCTTCAAGTGTGTGTTAGTGGTCATGTGCATCAACTTGCCGAAGTGCATGTTCAACCCGAGTTGGACTTGCTTCTTGTCTTCGCCTTGGTGAGTGTGTTGAATGGGTTGGATTGCATGTGTGCACTCTGTTAGCACTCAAATCTACCTTAGGCTGAAATAAGGTAAAACTCAAGGCTACATCAAACCACGCTCAACCTCGTAGCTAGCCCTACGAGGAGAGGAGAGGGCTCTCTCTGGGTCAATCTCAGAAAAAGGTAATTGACGAGGCTCGAGATGACTAAATAGGTAATTAATTTCAGGTTAGGTATGAAGTACAAGGAGTTTGAAATTGATTTTTGGGGTTTTTTGTTGAATCTAAGGGAAAGGCAATTTTGGGTGCGGGGATGAGACACAGTTTTTGCAGAGGTCTACTTGGGGCAATGTAGGCGATTGTCTTGATGCTTTCAAAGAGAATTAATGGCTAGATCTTACTGGTGAGAAGTTAAGGAGAGCAATAAGCTTTCAAGGATTCTCCATAAAAAGATGAAAACATGGAAAATCGAACAAACTTAAAGGCAGAGCATAACAAATTATGGATTCTACCTTAACACTTCATTTTTTCAATTGCAGAAGATGAAAGAAGGAAAATAATACACATAAAAAACTTACAAATACTGAAATAAGCACACCATCAACACATAAAGCCACATGGATCCCAAACAGTGCTGCAAAACCTGGTCTTTCCTTTGCCAAAAATGCGGAAATGAATATACAATAGAGTGTCAAGCTTTTCCCAAGAGTCCAACCCTGAAAATGACTTAGAAAATACATAATATAGGCAAGCCAACCCATTCCCTTGCCTCTAGGGGTCTATCTCATCATCCTAGGAGCTGTTTCGACAGTTCTAAACAAAGCACTACAATCTAGGCAGTCAAAACAACTTGCCTCTATAAGGTAGGAAACCAATTCATTCATTAAATTTTCACTCTTTGGTGAATGAATCTTCTAGAACAAGTAAATAAGTGTCAAAATTACATCATGTTTAATCAATTATATCAAGCTGGGTCAAAAATCACATCAAGAGGTGAAACTAGTCATAACTGGCCGAAATTCTGAGCTGGAACGTGAAAATTTGACCAAACATTTCTATGCGCCGCGCGCATGAGCTCTATGTGTAGTGCACCTTTCAGCCTGATTTTGGGGCACTTCCCGGCATCCCAATTGAGCTCATGATAACTTGTTGGAAAGCCCTGGATGTCTACTTTCCAAACCAAGTGCATTTTTCCAATTTGGTGTCCACTTTCCCCTCCCAAAGTGCATTCTCCCAATATTGCTTCCTGTGTGTCAAAATAGGGCCAGTGAGGTCATTTTTTTGCAAGTTTTTTGACCTTTTGAGGACCCATAAATCACCCAAAATTCTTGTCCAAGTACCATAATTCATGATTCTCCGTGAAAAATCCAAAACTACAAGCCATTTGTGATATGGACCTCCCAATCTTATGGGTCGCGCGCGGCGCACTAGGCTTGAGGTGCGCGGCGCATAGAGCCTGGCGTAACACCTTTTTGCAAGGGACTTTTGGAGGCCTTCCTGGTGTCAAAATTATGTGCATGATAGCGTGTTAGAAAGGTCTTTGAGTCTAATTTCCAACCCAACTGGAATTCTTCAATTTTAGTTCATTTGCATTGTCAAAAATCAAATCTCCAAAGACTGGTCAAAATATGCCAAATGAGGTTGCCTCAAGGCAAAGTGCTGTTGCAGTCAACTTTTGAATGCCTTCCTCAACTCTAAATTTAGCTCATGATAGCTCATTGGAAAGCTCGTTTTGTCTAGTTATCCTTTGACTCATCAAGAAAGTTATCTGGCCAACCAAGCTAGGAGAAAACTTGATTTCCCCAAGGTCACTTCAGAAGTGCATCAATTCTCTTGAGGCGATTGTATTGTTGACATTTATCCAAAACCATTATACCTGTGTAAAAATTGAAGAGCTGTTTCTTCCTTGGCTTGTTGTGGACAAAAACCTCTCTTAGTTTTCCCAAATTCATCTTTGATTGCTCATAAACATCATTTGAGTAAAACTTATCCCGATGTGTGAAACAAGTGATTTTGTCGAAATGAAGCGAAATGAAGGGGATAAGTGGCTTCTAAATTCTTGGGGAAATTTTTGGAAGTAGGGAGGGATGTTAGGAAGTAGGGGCAAGTGGAATCTCATAGATTAAGTGAGGGGAAGGGGTCCAAAAGGGCAAAACACAAGCCCAACCTAGAAAATTGCCAGGTTGTAGCAAGAAACTAGGGTTTGTGCAAAAATGAGGAATTTGGGGGATCTCAGTGATGGGAAGTGTTTGATAAGGTACATTAAGGATAGGGGAAGGTGTGTGAACATTAGGATACAAGTTTTTTCGATGATTTGACCATTCAAGAGAATTTCCCTCCAAAACCTTAGGAGAGGGAAATCGACCTTACCTAGGCACAACTGAAGCATGAACAAGCTGTAAAATGACCCAATGGAACTTGACATGATGATGAAAACCCTTTGAATGATGGTACACTCAGCTGAATGGTGACATGGACCGACATTTGGATACTTTTGAAAAGAGTGAAAACAAACCCTAGACCTAATGCCTAGTGACCAAATTTTGCTTTAAGACTTATTGAGATGACAAAATTTGACCTTGACACCTTAAAATCACTTTGTAAGAGCATGTTTGATCACTGAAGGAAGGCTACAAAGATTGACACTAACATTGGCTCCAATGGGGATGGTAGCTCCTTGGAGGTGCCAAGAACGGCAGATCTCTGGGAGAGCAGACAGTGCCTTCATCCATTGGGCAGCGGAGTCATTATTTGAACTGATAACACAAAACCTTTGACACATTTATTGAATGAAAACTTGACTGAAACTTGACTCAAGCTATCTGGCAAACTGAAATAACTTGAAAAAACTGACTCAATAGACCAAACACAAATGACTCATGACTGACTTAAAACAAGACTTTACAAAGCTTTTGGAAAAAAGAAAGCAATCCATCAAGATTTGGAATCATGATGAGAACCACCTACATACTAATGAAATATGTACAATCATGTGTAATGACATTTCCAATGTAACCAATCCAATAGATGGCTACATACAAAATTTCCGCTCTCACTTTTCTCGAGCAGGCGGAACGATGTACATGTAGGCAACTCACAATAACCACTGAAACCAAGGCTTATGATAATGAACCAGGCAACATTTATCTTCTCTAGTGCTTGCAAAAGGATGTCGAAGGGATCTTGATAATCCTGAAGCACTATCTTGTCTTGAGATCCAGCAACAAAAATACAAGTACTCCCTTCATTCTGATCTGAAAGAACAATTGATTTCCGAGGGATAGGAATGCACAGAGAAGTATATGCTTCTACCATCTGAGTGTTAGTTGTAGGTTCCTTGACCATGAGAAATCCTGGCATATTGTCTCTCTCAAGCTCATCCTCCTCATCTTCATGGTCTCGTTCATTCTTAAACCAAAAAAAATCTTCAAGATTATCAAACATGACAACCTTATCATCTTTGTGAAAGAAAATATTATCTGTTTGTTGATCTACAAAACTGATTACAAGACCGTTCATTTTCAAAAGAGGAAGAAATTTCACCAACACTTTCTTGACCATGTGTGCACTGCAAATCTGCTGTAGCTTGGGCTGTAACATGACCTTTCAAGAGTTGATCTATCTCATCATCAGACAATGGAGATAATGCTTTTTGTTTTCTTTTGCTCAAATAGTAATTGTCTTCATATGACATGGCAATCAAATTATCATTTACCACTGAGTTATCAAAAGAAGATTTCTCACTTACCTGAACAAAGATCCCATCTTATTGTCCATGAAATGACCAGATTACCTCCTCATGAAGGCTTTGGTCAATAACTTTGTCTTCTTCATTTCAGATGATCTCAACAACAGAACTCTCCTTCATGGGATTCAGAACAAGGTTGTCTTCATCATCACGATCTGAATGTAGATTTGAAATGGTTGACTTGACTTTATCACATTCTGAAATTGAAACTTGACTTTCATGCATGCTGTCTTCTTCTATGGACAAATCTGGAATAAAACCTTCTCCTTCATCATCTTCCACTGTACTTAGATCTTGATCCTGCTGCAAATTTTCCTGTGCATCTTGACAAGAATCCTCTAAGTTGTCTTTATACTGCTGAAATGGATTTTCATACAGGGCCTCCATGATCTCTTCATTCATGAAATTATCATCTTCATAATATTTCTCAAGGCTATCAATAAAAGTAGAAGCATGTTTGAAACAATCATGAACTAAATTTAATGATGGATAAGATACTTGATATCTTTCAATGAATATGGCATGAAAATCCTTTAAGCAGTAAATACAAGCAGGCGGAAAACTTTCATACCAAGATTGGGATTCACCTTCAAGAGTGGCCAGGAATATCTTCATCAAGCAATCTTCAGGAAAATCCACTTTCAACTTGCGAATATGCATATGAAATCTGACCAGATGTAAAGCAGTATCTTTCTTACTATCATTGTTAAACGTAGGCAGATTCCTAGACCAATCTACCTTGGGCATCTTATTCGGAAAACCTGGCATGTGATCTGGGCTCATGGGAGCGTATCTTCTCATGATTCGGTCCATCTTGAAAATCTCACAGCTACTGATCTCCCTGCAGTGAAGTCACCATGAAGCATTTCTGGATTTTTCAGTGAATGAAGTCGCCAGGTGAATGATTTCAGCCTTCTTATGTCTGATCGTTGTCCACCATCAACCATTAGATCTGAACTCGATACATGTACAAGGGCAATTTATAAGTTAAGTTTTATGATTACAAGCTAGACTGGAGATCGACTGAAGCAGCGTTTATCTACTATGCACTCGCAGAGCAATGTGCAGTTCGAAGGGTACCTAGCGTGACTTCAGACTCCGTCTGTAGCTATAAATCAAATAAAACTAACAAGCAAACCAATTTTTTCCCAGTATGGTCGCCACTATGTTAGCGCTAAAATATACCTTAGGCTGAAATAAGGTAAAACTCAAGGCTACATCAAACCACGCTCAGCCTCGTAGCTAGCCCTATGACGACAGGGGAGGGCTCTCTCCAAGTCAATCTCAGCAAAGGTAATCAATGAGGCTCGAGATGACTAAATTGGTGACTAATTTTAGGCTAGGTATGAAGTAAAAGGATTTTGAAATTGAATTTTTTGGAGTTTAGTTGAATTCAAGGGAAAGGAAATTTTGGGTGCGAGGATGAGGCACAACTTTTGCAAAGGTCTACTTGGGGCAAGATAGGCGATTGTTTCGACGCCTTGAAAGTGATTGAATTAATAGATCTGACTGGTGAGAGGTTAAGGAGAGCAAGAAACTTTCAAGGATTCTCCCTAAACAGATGAAAACATGGAAAATCAAACAAACTTAAAGGTAGAGCATAGAAAATTATGGATTCTACATTAACACTTCATTTGTTCAATTGCAGAAGATAAGAGAATGAAAGTGATACACATAAACAACTTACAAATACTGAAAGAAGCACACCATCAACACATAAATCCACATGAATCCCAAATAGCGCTGCAAAACCCTGGTCTTTCCTTTGCCAAAATGCAGATAAAATATGTACAATAGAGTGTCAAAATTTTCCCAAGAGTCCAACCTCTCCAACCTCTGAAAATGATTGATAAATTACATCATATAGACCATCCTAACCCCTTTCCTTGCCTCTAGGGGTCAAGCTCATCATCCTAGGAGCTGTTTCAACCAACTCTAAACAAAACACTACAATCTAGGCAGTCAAAACAACTTGCCTCTATAAGGTAGGAAACCAATTCATTCATTAAATTTTCACTCTTTAGTGAATGAATCTTCTAGAACAAGTAACTAAGTGTCAAAATTACATCATGTTTAATCAATTATATCAAGTTGGGTCAAAAATCACATCAAGAGGTGAAACTAGTCATAACTGGCCGAAATGCTGAGCTGGAAGGTGAAAATTTGACCAAAAATCTCTATGCGTAGCGCGCCTGAGCTCTATGCGTAGCGCGCCTTTCAGCCTGATTTTGGGGCACTTCCCAGCATCCAAATTGAGCTCATGAAAGCTAGTTGGAAAGCCCTGGATGTCTAATTTCCAACCCAAGTAGAATTTTCCAATTTGGTGTCCATTTTCCCCTCCCAATGTGCATTCTCCCATGACTGATTCCTGTGTGTCAAAATAGGGGCAGTGAGGCCATGTTTTGCATGTTTTTTTACCTTTTGGGGACCCATAACTCACCCAAACTTCTTCTCCAAGTACCAAAATTCATGATTCTCCATGAAAAATCTGGAACTGCAAGCCATCTTTTATTTGGACCTCCCAATCTTATGGGTCGCGCGCGGCGCACTGTGCTTGAGGCGCGCGGCGTATAGAGCCTGGCATAGCACATTTTTGCAGGAGACTTTTGGAGGCCTACCCGGTGTCAAAATCAGGTGCAGGATAGCTTGTTGGAAATGTATTTGAGTCTACTTTCCAACCAAACTATAATTTTTCAATTTGGAGTTCATTTACCTTGTCAAAACTCAAATCTCTCAAGACTGGTCAAAATGTACCAAATGAGGCTGCCTCAAGGTAGAATGTTGTTACAGTCAACTTTTGAATGCCTTCTTCAACTCCAAATTGAGCTCATGATAGCTCAATGGAAAGCTCTTTTTGTCTAGTTATCCTTGGACTCATCAAGAAATTTATTTGGCCAACCCAGCTAGGAGACAACGTGCTTTCCCCAAGGTCACTACAGAGGTGCATCAATTCTCCCGAGGCGATTGTATTGTTGACATTTATCCAAAACCATTATACCTGTGTAAAAAGTGAAGGAGGTTTTTCTTCCTTGGCCTGTTGTGGACAAAAATCTCTCTCAAGTTTCCCAAATTCATCTTTTATTGCTCATAAACATCATTTGAGTAAAACTTATCCTGATGTGTGCAATAAGGGATTTTGTCGAAATGAAGCGAAATGAAGGGGATAAGGGGCTTCTAAATTCTTGGGGAAATTTTTGGAAGTAGGGAGGGATGTTAGGAAATAGGGGAAAGTTTAATATCAGAGATTGAGTGAGGGGAAGGGTTCCAAAAGGGCAAACTACAGGCCCAACCTAGAAAATTGCCAGGTTGTAGCAAGAAACAAGGGTTTGTGCAAAAATGAGGAATTTGGAGGATCACAGTGATGGGAAGTGTTTGATAAGGTACATTAAAGATAGGGGAAGGTGTGTGAACAATAGGATACAAGTTTTTTCGATGATCTGACCATCTAAGATAAATTACCTCCAAAACCCTAGGAGAGGGAAATGGACCTTACCTAGGCACAACTGAAGCATGAACAAGCTGTAAAATGACCCAATGGAACTTGACATGATGATGAAAACCCTCTAAATAATGGTACACTCAGCTGAATGGTGACATGGACCGACATTTGGACAATTTTGAAAAGAGTGAAAACAAACCCTAGACCTAATGCCTAGTGACCAAATTTTGCTTGAAGACTTATTGAAATGACAAAATTTGACCTTGACACCTTAAAATCAGTTTGTAAGAGCATGTTTGATCACTGAAGGAAGGCTGCAAAGACTGACACTAACATTGGCTCCAATGGGGATGGTAGCTCCTTGGAGGTGCCAAGAATGGCAGATCTCTGGGAGAGCAGACAATGCCTTCATCCATTGGGCAATGGAATCATTATTTGAACTGATAACACAAAACCTTTGACACATTTATTGAATGAAAACTTGACAGAAAACTGACTGAAACTTGACTCATACTTGACCCAAACCGACTCGCAAACTGAAATAACTTGAAAGCACTGACTCAACAGACCAAACACAAATGACTGATGACTGAATTAAAACAAGACTTTACAAAGCTTTTGGAAAAAAGGCAGCGATCCATCAAGATTTGGAATCATGATGACAACCACCTGCATACTAATGAAATATGTACAAATCATGTGTAATGAGATTTCCAATGTAACCAATCCAATAGATGGCTACATACCAAATTTCTGCTCTCACTTTTCTCGAGCAGGCGAAACGATGTACATGTAAACTCACAATAACCGCTGAAAACAAGGTTTATGATAACGAACCAGGAAACATTTATCTTCTCTAGTGCTTGCAAAAGGATGCCGAAGGGATCGTGATAATCCTGAAGCACCATCTTGTCTTGAGATCCAGCAGCAAAAATACAAGTACTCCCTTCATTCGGATCTGAAAGAACAATTGATTTCTGAGGGATAGGAATGTACATAGAAGTATGTGCTTCTGCCATCTGAGTGTTAGCTGTAGGTTCCTTGACCATGAGAAATCCTGGTATATTATATCTTTCAAGCTCATACTCCTCATCTTCATGGTCTAGGTCATTCTTAAACAAAAAACAATCTTCAAGATTATCAAACATGACAGCCTTATCATCTTTGTGAAAGAAAATATTATCTGTTTGCTAATCTATAAAACTGATTACAAGACCGTCATCATTTTCAAAAGAGGAAGATATTTCACCAACACTTTCTTGACCATGTGTGCACTGCAAATCTGCTTTAGCTTGGGCTGAAACATGACCTTTCAAGAGTTGATCTATTTCATCTTTAGACAAAGGAGATAATGCCTTTTGTTTCCTTTTTCTCAAACAGTAATTGTCTTCATATGACATGGCAATCAAATTATCATTTACCACTGAGTTATCAAAAGAAGATTTCTCACTTACTGGAACAAAGATCCCATCTTCTTGTCCATGAAATGACCAGATTACCTCCTCATGAAGGCTTTGGTTAATAACTTTGTCTTCTTCATTCCAGATGATCTCAACAATAGAGCTCTCCTTCATGGGATTCAGAACAAGGTTGTCTTCATCATCACGATCTGAATCTAGATTTGAAATGGCTGACTTGAATTTATCACATTCTGAACTTGAAACTTGACTTTCATGCATGCTGTCTTCTTCTATGGACAGATCTGGAATAAAACCTTCTCCTTCATCATCTTCCGCTGTACTTAGATCTTGATCCTACTGCAAATTTTCCTGTGCATCTTGACAAGAATCCTCTAAGTTGTCTTTATACTGCTGAAATGGATTTTCATACAGGGCCTCCATGATCTCTTCATCCATGAAATTATCATCTTCATAATATTTCTCAAGTCTTTCAATAAAAGTAGAAGCATGTTTGCAACAGTCATGAACTAAATTTAATGATGGATAAGATGCTTGATATGTTTCAATGAACAGGGCATGAAAATATTTTAAACAATAAATACAAGCATGCGGCAAACTTTCATACCAAGATTGGGCTTCATCTTCTAGAGTGGCTAGGAATATCTTCATCAAGCAATCTTCAGGAAAATCAACCTTCAACTTGCGAATATGCATGTGAAATTTGACCAAATGTAAAGCAGCATCCTTCCTATCATCATCTTTAAACATAAGAAAATTCCTTGACTAATCTACCTTCGGAATTTTGTTTGGGAAACCTGGAATGTGATCCCGGCTCACGGGAGCGTATCGTCTTGTAACCCGTTCCATCTTGAAAAGGTTAAAGCTACTGATCTTCCTACAGTGAAGTCACCATGAAGCATTGATTTTTGGATTTTTCAGTGAATGGAGTCGCCAGGTGAATGATCTCAGCCTTCTTATGTCTGATCATTCTTCATCATCAACCATCAGATCTGAACTTGATACATGTACTAGGGCAATTTATAAGTTAAGTGTTACAATTACAAGCTACACTGGAGATCGACTGAAGCAGCGTTTATCTACTATGCACTCGCAGAGCAATGTGCAGTTCGAAGGCTACCTGGCATGACTTCAGACTCCGTCTGTAGCTATAAATCAAATAACACTAACAAGCAAACCAGTTCTTCCCTAGTATGGTCGCCACTATGTTAGCGCTCAAATCTACCTTAGGCTGAAATAAGGTGAGACTCAAGGCCACATCAAACCATGCTCAGCCTCGTAACTAGCCCTACGAGGATAGGAGATGGCTCTCTCTAGTTCAAACTCGGCAAAAGATAATCAAAGAGGCTCGAGATGACCGAATTGATGACTAATTTTAGCTAGGTATGAAGTACAAAGAATTTAGAATTGATTTTTAAATATTTTGTTGAATTCAAGGGAAAGGCAATTTTGGATGCGGGGATGAGGCACAACTTTTGCAAAGGTCTACTTGGGGTAAGATAGGCAATTGTTTTGATGCCTTAAAGCAAGTGAGATGGGTATATCATACTGGTGAGGAGCTAAGGAGAGCAAGGGAGTCTCAAGGATTCTCCTTAAACTGAAGAAAACATAGAAAATTAAACAAATTTAAAGGCAGAGCATAGCAAGTTCATGGATTCTACCTTAACACTTCATTTGTTTAATTACAGAAGATTCAATAGAGAAAATGATACACATACACAAATTACAAGTACTGAGAGAAACACACCATCAACACATAAAGCCACATGGATCCCAAATAGTGTTGCAAAACCCTGGTCTTTCCTTTGCCAAAATGCAGATAAGATATGTATAATATAGTGTCTAGCTATTCCCAAGAGTCCAACCCTGAAAATGACTAAGAAAATACATAATATAGGCAATCCAACTCATTCCCTTGCCTCTAGGGGTCAAGCTCATCATCCTAGGAGCTGTTTCAACCAATTCTAAACTAAGCACTACAATCTAGGCAGTCAAAACAACTTGCCTCTATAAGCTAGGAAACCAATTTCATTCATTTACATTTTTGCTATTTTATGAATGAATCATCTAGAATAGGTAAATAAGTGTCATAACAACATAAATTTCCAATAATTACATCAAGAAAGGTGAAAAATCCCATCACAAGTCAAAACTGGTCAAATTGGCTTGATTTGCTGAGCTGAGGACAAAAATTGTGCCAAAAAACCCTGTGCGCCGCGCGCCTGAGCCCTGTGCGTCGTGCGCCTTTCAGCCTACTTTTGGGGCACTTCCCAACAATCAAATCAATATCACAATAGTTGGTTGGAAAGCCCTGGATGTCTGCTATCCAGCCCAAGTGGAATTTTTCAATTTGGAGCTCATTTTCCCCCTCAAAATGTCATTCTCCCGGAAGTACTTCTTGCTGGTGCAAAAGGTGGCAGAAAGGTGATTTTCATGGTGTTTTTGGGCCTTTCGATCACCCAGAACTTGATGAAATGCTTTGGAAATAGCTGAGCATGTATAATTCATCATGACAAATCCAAAACTACAAGCCATTTGTGATTTGGACCTCCCAATCTTATGGGTTGCGCGCAGCGCGCTACTCGTTGAGCTGAAAAACCTGTTTTGCAAGCCAAAAAATTCAAAATGACAAATTTTTCTCCAAACTCCTTGAAATTTGGGCTGAAGGTGCCTCATCAAGTGCCATGCTCAGCCAAAGAAGCTTTGGCCAAGATTCGGAGCTGATCTTGCCTTTTACTCTGTTTCAGTGTCTTCCTGGTGCATGCAGTTCATTGATGGAATCTCTGTCTTGGTTGTATGATGTGTTGTTGTTAGTCATGGTGTTGCAATGTGTATGTCAAGTGTATGTTTGGTTTGTTTGAAAATGAGAAATGAGAACTTGGTGTCATTATCTCCAATTTCCAACTATGTGCCAAATGTGTGCCAAAGGGAAAAGACTGTGGGAGAAATAGGACAGCGGGAACAAGGATTGTAACCAAGTGAAATTTGCCCTTTTTAAAAATTCTGATTTGTCTGAAATGTGGAGACAAATGGGACAGTCACTTGACTGTTTGGGGACTTGAGGATTTTACAAGTGGAATGAGAGAAGGAGAGTGATAGGGAATGGTAGGGTTTAAGAATAGGGATAATAGAACTTAGGAATAAGTGATTTGGGAATTGGGAGCATGGGCTTAGTGATTTTAGGGGATAGGGGGGAACTTAGGGAATGATAAAATCAAAGGACAAAGAAGATGAGGGAGTGAACTTGGTGACGAAACAATGAATTGAAACCTTAGTAGCAATTTTCTTGGAGGTATTTAAAATGTAGGGTTTGATTGTTTTACACAAGCTTCATGAAATACACATCATCAACAACCAACCATTAATCTTGGATGAAAAACCATGAATGAAGTTCAACCTACTTGTACCAATGGCAATCCATGCATTTTGGGCGATCTTGGAGAAAATTTTTAAGTTTTTGGGCTTGTTGGTTATATGCGTTGCACGCCTGCCCAAGGCACTGCGCACCTCTGATGCGTCGCGCCAGTGTATTTTTACGCTGTGAAAACTTGCCCAATGCGCCGTGCGCCCCTGATGCGCTGTGCGCCTGCCCAACGCGTCGTGCGCCACATAGTGAATTTTGCAGGAGGCTTTTGGAGGCCTTCCTAGTGTCCCAATTGGGTGTAGGATAGCTCGTTGGAAAGGTCTTTGAGTCTACTTTCCAACCCAACCAGAATTGTTGAATTTGGAGTTCATTTTCCTTGTCAAAAATCAAATCTCCCAAGACTGGTCAAAATGTGCCAAATGAGGCTACCTCAAGGTAGAGTGTTGTTGCAGTCAACTTTTCAATGCCTTCCTCAACTCCAAATTAAGCTCATGATAGTTCATTGGAACGATAGTTTTGTCTAGTTATCCTTTGACTCATCAAAAAATTTATTTGGCCAACCAAGCTAGGAGAAAACTTGATTTTCCCAAGGTCACTTCAGAGGTGCATCAATTCTCCCGAGGCGATTGTATTTTTGACATTTCTCTAAAACCATGATACCTGTGTAAAAAGTGAAGGAGGTTTTTCTTCCCTCGACTGTTGTGGACAAAAAACGCTCTCAGTTTTTCAAAATTCATCTTTGATTGCTTTGAAACAGCTTTTGAGTGAAATTTATCCCGATGTGTGAAACAAGGGATTTTGTCGAAATGAAGCGAAATGAAGGGAATAAGGGGCTTCCAAATTCTTGGGGAAATTTTGGGAAGTAGGGAGGGATGTTAGGAAGTAGGGGAAAGTGGAATCTCATAGATTGAGTGAGGGGAAGGGGTCCAAAAGGGAAAAACACAGGCCCAACCTAGAAAATTGCCAGGTTGTAGCAAGAAACTAGGGTTTGTGCAAAAATGAGGAATTTGGGGGGATCTCAGTGATGGGAAGTGTTTAATGAGGTACATGAAGGATAGGGGAAGGTGTTATGAACATCTGGATACCAGTTTTTCTAATGATTTGACCATTCAAGAGAAATTGCCTTCAAAACCCTAGGAGAGGGGAAATGAACCTTGCCTAGGCACAACTGAAGCAATGAACAAGCTGTAAAATGACCCAATGGAACCTGACATGATGATAAAAACCTTATGAATGATGATAGGACTCAACTGAATGGTGAATATGGGACCGACATTTGGGCAACTTTGAAAAGAGTGAAAACAAACCCCTAGACCTAATGCCTAGTGACCAAATTTTGCTTGAAGACTTATTGAAATGACAAAATTTGATTTTGACACCTTAAAATCACTTGTAAGAGCATGTTTGATCACTGGAGGAAGGCTGCAAAGACTGACACTAACACACAGGACTAGTCACAAGGTTTTGCAAAAAGGTTATTACTGGCCCGCAATCTTTAAAGACGCTAAGAAGGTTGTGCATGATCTGAAATTCACTCGTGAGTGACCTGAGTTAATTAATTAATGAATGAAGGTATTACAGAATCATGTGTTGGTGTGTCTTTATGTTATTTTAGGCAATGGGTCGATTAGATTGCAAAACACATAGATACTGGAAGAATGGAAAACAGTAAGAGAAACACAGTAAGCAAATGCAAGAACACAACAGATTTAATAACGAGTTCACCCTATTCTCCAAGGCTACATCTCTGGTCTAGCTTTAAGTGGTGGCCTTCTTTTATTGTGTCTTTAAAGTAGAGATTTACAATGAGGAACTCAACTTGAGTCTCCTGAAACAGAGAATGCTTAGTAGGGTGGTTCTTGGATTCCCCAAGCCACTAGAGTGCACAGACTCTTTTCCTTTCTAAGTCTTGACCTCTTTTCTCTTTAATGTGATGAGTCCAATGATGCTCAATTCCCAACAGATATCCTCACAAGGATGACTTGAACCTCTCAAGCTTGGTTCTGTCTGCTCGATGCTACCTTAAGTCAGCTCGGCTCTCTATTTTTTGCTTCTTGCTTCACTGTCTTTTCTTTGCTCTCGCTCCCTCTGTCTTTGTGTTCTGTTCTCTATCTGTTCATGGCTTGAAGCCAAACTATCCTTGACCTTTTGCTTCCTCTTCCACCCCTTCAGATCACCTGCTACTATTCGTTTGCAGTTCCCTACCTCTGTGTTATCACCAACATCTCACAGGGAGGTGGCCACTTGTCCAATCACGAATTGTGCCAGCTCTTCCTCGACAGTTCAGTATTTCAGTTACACTATGGAATGATTCATCCACCAACTCAGTGGTCAAATTGGACTTCAAACTTTTGTATGTCACGGCTTAATTCCCTTGTCAAATCCAGTTTTCCAATCGGGCATAATCTCTGTTGTCAGATATGGGGTCCCCATATCCTACGATGTTCACTCATTTCGTGCGGTGACTTGCTCGATTGTTAGCATGTGATGAGAGGCAGTTTTCTCTCTCATCTGCCGAACACGCATTGTGCGCTGAATGGAATTACTCGTTTTCTGCCAAATCCCCTTACCATCTGAATGTGCCTCCAATATACCGCCGATTTTGGAGCGTGGGACCCACCTTTAGCCTTAGCACTTTCCCTACCGTTTCTTGGCTTCCCATACGACCGAGTGCTTCGCTGCTTTTCCTTTTCGATAGTTTTTTCCTAGCAAGCACTAATCCCTTATCAAAAATGGCCTCTATTTCCCGATCCGGGCTTCCTAATAACCATTTTTACATCCTGTGTGGTCTCCATGGGCCTCGGTCAGCACGCTTTGACCGAGGTCCTCGTCGTTCCATGCTGGCTGCAAACTGCCACTGTCCATAGGTCTTCCTAATCACTCTTTGTTCATTAATTTTGAAGTCTATCCTGATTTGATACAGTCATGGCACTTTGATAATTTTTTCATGGATCCAATTCGGATCACGGCCTTCCCACTGAAAAAGCTTTTAAACCACCAAAATTTGGTTTTCAAGCATCGACTAAGTGAGGGTACAATTGTCTCACTTGTCCAATCTCTATCCACTTTGCACTGCTCAACTTTGAACCATTGAGCCCAATTCTGAGGTACTCAACATCTCCTCTGCGCATTTTCATCACCTTCATGTCCAGAGCTATGTCTTCCTATAATTCATTAAGATATTCAGGTAATAGGTCATCAATAGAAGGAAATTGACTCTACTCTTTAGGATCCTCAATTAGTGAAGGCTCAAACAATCTCAAGCAATTTGCATTTACGACTAATTAGATGTGCATGTAAGCTGGTAGATCAAGGAGAAAAGCATTCTCACCAATCTTCTCAAGTATCTTGAAGGGTCCATACCTGATAGGCTTTAGCTTTTTACCTTCACCTTGCATCCTATCCTTGCTAATATATAGCCAGACTTGGTCACCAACTTGGAAACTATGCTCCATCCGATGCTTGTCATGCCTTACCTTGTATTTGGCTTGGCTCTTTTCCAATTGTTCCTGTACTGCCTGGTGGATCTCTTGGATTTGTTCAATGAACCTAGTTTCCCTATCCACATCACTGTGTCCCTCAACTGTGGTGTCTTTACCAAAGACAAAATCCAAAGGAGACCTTGGTGTGAAACCAAAACAAGTCTTAAAAGAAGATCTCTGTGTAGAAGAATGTTTTTCTTTGTTGTAAGCATGTTGCACATAACATAAATGTTCATCCCAAAGCTTAGGATGCTCGCTGCAATATCCTCTGAGTAATTGGATCACTGTCCTGTTAACTACTTTTGTCTGGCCACTAGTTTGTGGATGAAAAGTTGTGCTTTTCTTTAGTTTGGTTTCCATCAGTTCCCACAGACTTGACCAAAAATTCCCCACAAATCGGGTATCTCAATAAGATACAATGGAAGTGGGTAATCCAAAATGAACCCATACATGTTCAAAGAATAGTTTTGCAGTTTGTTCAGCTGTAATCTATTTATTACAAGGTATCAAAATACACATTTTTTTGAAAATATCCACAACAACATATAGATAATCATGACCCTTCCTAGATTTAGGCAGTCCTCCAACAAAATCCATGGAAACACTTTCCCAAGGGTGAGAAGGAACTGGTAATGGAGTGTACAAGTCTAGTTTTCTATTGTTGGGCTTGCTTTTAACACACATAGTACACTCTCTTACATATATAGAAATTGTCTCGCTCATTTTTGGCCAATAACAAAATCTTTGCAGCTATGCAACTGTTTTACTTACCCCAAAGTGACCTGGTATTAGAGAAGTGTGTGCTTCTCAAATTATCTTTACTCTTTCAGTTTTTGGAATGCATAACTTCCCACAATGATATAAGAGTCGGTCCTTTACATGATAATCCAATTCTTCTACTTGTTTGCCTTGACTTAAAGTTGCATATACATCTTTAAAGTCTACATCTTGAGGATATTGTGCAATGTAACTCTCATGTAACACATAATTATGCTTAAGTATAGTAGATGCATTTATAATGGGTCTAGATAACATGTCTACAACTTTATTGTGTATGCCTTTTTTATATCTGATGACTAAATGAAATTGTTGTAGAAAAACCATCCATCTATAATGCCTTGATTGCTGCAACTTAGTTTGGGAGTGTAGATATTGAAGTGGTTGATGATCAGTATGTATTACTGTCTCTTTGCCCATTAAGTAATGTTTCCACTTTTTCACACTCTGTACTAATGCATACAATTCTTTATCATATGTAGGATAGTTGACTACTACAGAATTAAATGTCTCAGAATGATAACATATGGGTTTACCGTGCTGTGTCAACACTGCTCCCATGACATAGTCACTGGAATCCGTTTGGATCTCAAATGGTCATTGAAGATCAGGCAGTGCTAGTATAGGTGTTGTACTAATCTTTCCTTTCAGGGTGTCGAAGGCTTTTTGTTGTTTGCCTCCCCACTGAAACACCTTGTTCAATCCTATCAAAGCATGTAAGGGAGTTGCAATTGAGGAAAAGTTAGAAATGAACTTCCTCCTATATTGTGCTGCTCCTAAGAAGCTTCTAACTTCTGTAGCAAATTTGGGTTTAGGCCAGTTTACAATGACTACCACCTTAGAGGGATCTATCTTCAATTCACCACCCCCTACTATATGACCCAATAATTCAGAGATGTTTTTCCAAATTCACATTTTGAGAGTTTAACATAAAGTTTTTCTCTTTTCAAAACATCTAGTGTCTACTTAACATGCTTTAAGTGTTCTTCCCACATTTTGCTAAAAATCATAATGTCATCCAGATACACAATAACAAAATCATCAAAAAAATGTTGGAGTACATCATTCATTAATCTCATGAAAGTAGTAGGAGCATTAGTTAAGCCAAAAGGCATAACCAGCCACTCATACAATCCCTGATTTGTATTGAAAGCAATCTTCCATGCATCTTGTTCTGCAACTCTAACCTGATGGTATCCACTATGCAAGTCTAGCTTGGAGAAATAAACAGCTTCTTTCAATTGATCTAAAATATCATCTATGTGAGGAAGGGGATAACAATTTTTTATTGTTATATTATTCAGTGCTTGGTAATCAATGCACATTCTCCATGAGCCATCTTTCTTTCTCACCAAAACGATCGGTGACCCACATGGTGATGTGCTAGGTCTGATGAACCCCTTCTTGAGCAACTCCTACACCTGCAACTCCTACACCTGCTTCTTGATTTCAACATTCTCTAAAGTGGATAACCTGTACATTCCAATGTTAGGCAATGGAGCATCCTGCTGCAAAATAATATCATGCACTATTTCCCATTTGGGTGGCAAACCTTTAGGTTCTTGAAATAAGATATCATTCTCTGAAACAACCTTTTCTAAATAAGCTTGTTGTTTAACATTAGAACACTCAAATACATTGGTTTTATCAGGTTTCTTTTCCTTTACAACCATCATTAAGAATTGCTTACATGAATTTATCATTCGTTTCATCTGCCCTGAGTTTATGAGAGTATAATTATTCTTGAGTTTATGAGCTCTTACAAAGTATTCGATTCCATCTTTAAAAAGTAGATACTTGTTCTCAACTCTATAGAAAATAGCTTTTCTATCATACAAGTAAGGACTTCCTAAAACAATTCCACATATATCCAAAGGAATTATGTCTAACTCAACCTCATCTACAAACACACACCCAAAAGAAAACTTGAGTTTGCATTGTCTAGTCACTTGTAGTTGTGCTTTCACATTCAACCATCCTAATGGGTATGGTTTCTTGTGAGGTGTAGTTACTAATCCCAACTTCTTTACAATTGCTTCAGAAATCAAATTTACTTGTGAGCCACTATCAAACAAAGTATCAATCTTTTGATGTTTTGAAATAACTCGAATATGGAAAAGCTCATGCCTTTTTCTCTCATTTTCTTCATCAATAGTAGATTGTGCAGAATTACTGGTAGATGCTTAAAAATTCTTACCTCTTATACTTGTGGCTACAATAGTTGTTTCATCTCCTGAGTTTGACCCCAAATCTTTCTGAATAGCTGCAACAGTCTTCTTCTTCTTTCCCTTGAACTTCTTAGGTCTCAACTCTGGATGCAGAATCCAACAATGCTCATCATCATGCCCATCCTTTTTACAGTGAGTGCATGAAGCCTTACTTTTATGTGCAATGTTAGCCTTCCTTGCTTTCCATTTTTGCTTTATTTTCTCCTTATTCTTGCTTACAGTGGGTTGGGATGATCCCCCAACATGTGGACCTCCATTCTTTCCTCTAGCTTCTAGATGAGTAGCTTGTACATATACCTCATCTATACTAGTGGTATTAAACATGAGGATAGTGTGCCTCATGTAGCTGTGTAGACCACCAATGTACTTCAACAGAGTCTCAGGTGAGTCTAATGAGATTCGTAGAATCAATGCTCTCCTTCTAGATTCTTGAGTGTACCCTTGCACACTTTTCCCTTTCAACTGTCAAAGAGTTTTCCAACTCATCATGGCTTGCTGCATGTAGGCCAATGGATAGAACTGCTTTTTGATTGCAGAAACAAATTCACTCCAGATAGAGGTAGTCTTACCATGCATTTTCATGTCAGCTTGGGTCCTGCCTTCCCACCAAACCAAGGCAGTGCCTCCAAGGTGTAGGCTTGCTAGCTGAATCTTGCTCTTGTTTGAATCGATATTCTGCACTCTGCAATAAACATCAATTTGCCTAATCCAATTGTCCATCTTTTTTTCATTCAACTCTCCATCATATATAGGTAAACCAAATTTAACATCGAGTTTGATCAAAGATGCTTTCTTTTTAGGGCTATTAGGAGGTGTGAGAAATATTTCCTCTTTCCCTTTGCCTTTTGAGTGGTCATGGGAATGTGACTCATCTTCTCCTTTGTCTTGTTTAGAGCTGATGAATCTTCATCCTTATGTTTTCTAAAGTCCCTCTACATTTCTTCTACCATGGACATTATGGCTAGGAAACTATCTATGAATTGAGGGTCTGGCCCCATAGAACCTTCTTCTAGCATTGTCTTACGAGGATAGACTCTCCCAATTTCAGGATTAGTTTCGACCAACTCTCCTTCTCCTAATTTGAGCTTTGATCTAGTTAGCATTCAACAGCTAAACCAACAAAAGCTTGTCTGACCTTAATAGCCTAAAGCTCTGATACCACTTGATCTGAAATTCACTCTTGAGTGATCTCAGTTAATTAATTAATGAATGAAGGTATTACAAACTCATGTGTTGGTGTGTGTCTATGTTATTTTAGGCAACAGATCGATTAGATTACAAAATACATAGACACTAGAAAATGGAAAACAGTAAGGGAAACACAGTAAGAAAATACAAGAACACAACACATTAATAAGGAGTTCACCCTATTCTCCAGGGCTACGTCTCCAGTCCAGCTTTTAGTGGTGGCCTTCTTTCATTGTGTCTTTAAAGCAGAGATTTACAATGAGGAGTGTAGTGGCCAATATAGGGTGCTAGATTAGACTAGATTTAATATCAACCAAGGTAGGTAAACTTAGAGGCACATGTCTAAAGTCTATAGACATAAAAGGATCTCATCTACCTAACTAAGTGTCTACTATGACAGGCTACAACAATCCTTTACAGGAGATTGAAATATGTTTCCTCTCACACCTTAACACTCAGATCATCTAATTTATCTAACTATTCTAAAGAAACAGCGTGTTGCTAGACTGCGTTTTCAACCCTCTTACAAGGATATTATCCACAAAAGCTCTTTCCAGCAAACACACTAAGCATTTATGAAAATCAAAAGCTATTTTAAGCACACTGAAATTTTAAATGCATGAAAATGGAGTCCACAAAGATACTTTGAAATCTAATGATTAATCAAATCTTTTACAAGATATTGTTCAATGATCTAGCAATCAAATTCTCAAGCTATCACCATGACTATTATTTGCAAGAATTTCTATTCAAATCGATAAACTCACAGGTAAGGAAATAGAATTAAACACTATTCACACTATTCAGATTCGAAAATGCTATGGAAATGAAATTAAAAAGTATACCAATCTCCACATAGGGCCCGTCCACGCTTCAATGGCACACTTAAGGAACTTCAAGCGATGAGAATGTTAACGCATAAGCACTGTAGGAGTAAAACGATGACTGTAATTAAGTTCTGGAAATCGAAATCACATGCAGGAGCAATGTTCTGGAAACAATACACAAGATAACCCTTCTGGACAATACAATACACAGTCTTTTATCTGCTTGTCCACTATCCTATATTGACTAACTTTCCCTCTAAATCGAATGTACATACATTATGCAGATGTTTCTGCTTTTACAAAAGAGTGATTTTTGTCCTTTCTAAACTAAACTGATTTCCAAAAGCAAAACGAAATCAGTTTGGGAAACTATGGCTTTTTGCTGCCTTTGTGACCAAAAAGGCTGGGTTTGACCAGCATTGACCATGTATCCAGGAGCTTTAGATTTGCTGTTGAATAGATATTTCACCATGTATGTACATTCAGATACGTCCTATCCTTTGTTTGATTTTCCTGCCATGCCACGTGTCACATCATAAACCATTTACAGGAAGTCATGACATCCTATAATTTTTGTTGAAATTTTCTAATTTTTAACATAAAAATTCACAAATTAAATTTAATGTAAATTAACAACTATAATGCTTTTGATTAATCAATTTCGATGGACAATGAGGGGTTTATGGGAGAAAAAGATAGACAAATGATGGATTTCTAGAAGAAAAGGATGGCAATGAAATGGTACCAACATCTCCCCCAAGTTCAATGATTTAGCATGTCCTCATGCTAATCCTGATGTGCTCCCTTTATACTTTGTTCCTGCCTATGCCTCTGCCGCTTGTAACAATGCATCTATATTCTTCTGAGCTTGGGCATCCTTCTGAATGTGGAGCTCATGTTTCAAATTCTTTTATTTTTCTTTGAGAGATTTCTTTTGAGTATACCATTTGGTTGCCCACTTGCAAATGTCAGTTTGTTCAGCCTTGAGTTCTTTGATTTTCTCCTTAAGCTTCTCATTTTTCTGCTGAGTCTTCTTGCTCTGAGCTCTCAACATTTCATTCTCCTTCTTGATGACCTTCTCTAGCATGTTGGCCTCCATCAATCCTTCTTTTAGCTTTTCAATTTGTTTTTCTAACCTCCTTTGTTTCTTGTTTGCAGGTGCTGACTCTTTCCCTTGTCTATTGTTACTCTCAACTTCCATTTCGGCTTCCAATCCAGGCTGTGAATGAGCACTACTCTCAATGTCCATCGGTGCATGTGCATTTGACTCTGGTTGATCTTCTTGTGTTTGGGTCTTTTGTATTCTCCTTGATCTTCTTGTATATGTAGTGAAAATTTTGTCTTGCTCAATTTTCTAGGTAGCTTCTTGCCTCATCTTTCTTGTCCTTACACTACTGCTATGTGGAGGAACATTGCTTGACTTGCGCACAGGGATTTCCTCATCAATTTCAGGCATAAATTATGAGCGCTCTTGCTGTTCCTGTTCATCTTCTCCATCTTTGATTTGATTAGCAACCAGAAATTCCTTCCATGTTTTTCCCCTCCTCTGCACTTCAAATTCAATTAGAATTTTAATTAACCCAAAATTATACAAGCTTTTGTCCTATTACCCTTTTGCTTTTGAATAGTTTTTGACATCTTAGTCAAACTCTGTAAGAGAAAATAGGGTAGACTAATGGTGCATTGCCCTTTTAAGTGCAACAAGAGTTTGATGTGATATATATAGAGTATGTTGTAACGACCCTCACACGTAACAAATTTTTGAATAATGTACACCATTTCATCCCATGGGTGCATCAGCCAACTTCTAGGGACACCCTTTTTCCAGTTGACAGAGGAAACCCTTGACCTAGACATGAATTGGGTCCATGATTTTTCCTTGAATTGTTTTGTTTTGAAATATTTTTCTCCTTCTAGGCTGATTCCCAAGGTTTGTGCTATGGTATCCTCTGAAATCCTAAAAGAGAAGTTTCCTATCAATGCTTTCTCTCCATTAAATATAAATGCAAACTTCTTAGTTACTTCTTCATTGTTCCCATTAAACTTCTCTAGGAAGGATAACCATTGATTTTCCCTTAAAATTGTAATACAGTCATCATAATACTGGGAACTATCAAATGTATTAAGCTCTGCTCTATTGGTAATTTTGACAAAGAAACTCTTGTTCTAACCTTCTTTGTTTCTGCTTAATAATTCAACAAGGGTCTCTTGATTTGTTACCTCTATTTTGCACTCCACTCAACCGACCTGGTAGCGCCCTCTGTTCTCGGGGTCTCCTTCTTCAATGGCTTAGGCAGTGACCGGATTAATGTCCTCAGATTATGGTGGAGGTAGAAACTCGTGGTGAGCCCAATTACTATGCTCTCCCTTTGTAGCGCCTGTTGTTCTCGGCCTTCTTTGAAATCACAGCGTTTGAATTACTAGTATGGTAACGCCTTTTTTTTATGAACTGAGAATGAAATGAAACTTAACAACCGACCTTACCCAATTTACTACAATGATAATGCAGAGTGCATTCATATCACAAAGACAGAGGAGTTGTACTGGTTTGCATAGGTACAATCATGAGAACGCCGTAAACATATAAGGAGTGTTGGAGTGATGATAACGGATAGTTGTTGCATGAGTCGACTTGGGTCAAATGATCATTTTATAACTTGGCCGATTCAAAAGAATGAATGAAATCGTTTAACACTTGGCTCTCCAATGATTCACCACTTGTCCATTGCTCGTTGGTACTTGGCCGATTGGGAAGATTTTGGACCGATGATAAGGTTTGATGGTTGATTCAAGAATGATGAGTTAATAACAAGGTTTGAAGGGTGGTGTAGGAGAAGATTTCAAAATCGTAGGAGGAATATGGTGATAGGCTAGAGTGTGTTGGGAAATGATAGTAGTTAGGAATGTTACAAGGGTGATGGGTATAGGGGTGTTTTTGAAATTGATCATAAGCAATCATAGTCATCATATTTAACACTAAAATAATCCAAGAATTTTAAATGTTAAAAATAAAAATTACAACAATACATTACACTTTTTTGGTTGATCAAGAGTTGAGTTGGCATGCATAGGTAGGACTGATCTTTATTGTCCAGATGTCCAGATATGACTAATCTTCACTATCCATAACAGGTCCCTTATGAGATGAATTTGGATATAATAGGTCCCTCTGAGATCTGGAGAATGTTTGTGCAACTTCTTTGATCTTTGGTGTTGATGGAGCCTTGATGATAAGCAACCTTTGAAACTTTGTTGAAACTTTGTTGAAGCTTTGTTGAAGTAGCCTGATGTAGCAGTCTTTAACAGGTCCCTTTGATGTTTGTTGAATAGGTCCCTTTAATATTGGTGCTGGCAACATAGTCTTCTGAACAGGGCCCACTGCATATTTCTTGAACAGGTCCCTCTGATTAGAACAAAGACAAAAACAAATTCTTTATTGAAATACTGAAGTGCTGAAACAAACTCTTTGAGAATTTACAATGAGGAGATGAGATAAGGAAAACAAAAATGTTGATGCTTCTCCCCCACTAAAGCTTTGACTTGTCCTCAAGTCATTATTGAATCGATGAATCAAACATTAAACAAATAGAACAAGGAATTCTTACCAGCCAAAGAATTGGTTTTCAAGTAAGAATTCGGGGTTAGAGTGTGCCAGAGTCTGGTTTTCACATCTAAACCATTATTA
>APFE030815343.1:5942-23753 GCA_000404065.3 Pinus taeda | reverse complement strand
TTACTGGTTTATTCATTAAATACTTAATGGCAGAATGGTCAGTATGTACAAAAACCTCATAACCAGTTATATAATGTCGGAATTTATTCACAGCATGTATGATTGAAAGCATTTCTTTTTCAAAGACTGTGTAGTTTAATTCTGCAGGTGTTAGATTTTTACTAATGAAATAGATGGCATAATGAAAAGGCTCCTCTTTTTGGCCTAATGAGGCACCTACTGCAGTATCAGATGCATCTGTAAAAGATGTGAAATGGTAGGTTCCAGTTAGGTCCTTTTAAGACTGGTGTGGTTGATAACTTTTCTTTGAGTGTTTCAAATGCTTGCTGACAATTATCATTCCAGTTGAAAGGTGCATCTCTTGCTAGAAGCTTAAACAAAGGTAAAGCTATTTACTAAAATGTTCAATAAACCTTCTGTAATAGCTTGCATACCCAAGAAAACTTCTTACCTCTTTTTAAGTCTTTGGAATTGGCAAATTGACAATGATTTGGATTTTTGATGGATCAACTTTAATGCCTTGAGAAGAAATATAGTGTCCTAATACTATCCCTTCATTTAACATCATAAAACACTTTTCATTGCTCAGGGACATATTAGCTTCAATACATCTCTTTTCAAAACTTTTTCAAGATTTCTCTATTGCATACTCAATGAATTACATACGCTGAAAATTATCCATTGGTAAACTTCAACACACTTTCATGAACAATTCAGCAAAAATAGCTAATAGCTCTCTGAATGTAGTTGGAGCATTGCAAAGGGGTCCCAAATGGTAAACTTATAAGCATAAGTTCCCAAGGACAAGTAAAGGGTTTTTGTTCCTGGTCCATCTAAGGATCCTGACTGGTTGTTAGCCACTGAAACCAAAAGGAGAATGATATTTTCCCAGCTATGTGTCTAGACTTGGTCATAAATTGTAGTGGGAATAATCATTTGAGGGTTGCTTTGTTCAATTGTCTGTAATCAACACAATATCCTAGTTACTTTTTTCATTGGGCACTCTACAATGGGGATAGCCTATTTCTGACTGTCAGAGATAGGATAGATAAAATTGGGACTTTCAACAGTTTTTGTAATTCCTCTCTTATCATATCCTGAAGCATGGATTTCATTCGTCTCTGCGGGTTGCCTCACTGGTTTGATATTACTATCTGTATTAAATGTTTGGTGGATGTGCATGTTTCAGGGTGAATTCCGTGCATATCGGTGTAGTCCCAAGCAAATGCTTTCTGGTATTTTCTCAATAATTGTATCAATTTTTCCTCCTGAGATGAGTCTAGGTGAGTGCCAATATTCAAAATTTTTCCTGGACTAATCTCTATGGTCTTGCTCTGTGTGTTTGTGATAGATTGGATAGGAAAAATGTTGTGAAATGTTGTTTGCAAAGAATGAATGGTGCATGTTTCCTGAAATTTTTGTGCCAAAAGTTCATCTGCAGCATGGTATTGGTCATTTCTCAATTCTTCAGAAACATCAGGTTGAGAAAGGAACAATTCTACCAAATCATCATAATTATGTTCTTGAAAATCATAGATTTGGTTGATGCTAAAAAAAGATTGAACTTCTGCCTTATCATTGTATTTATCACCATGCAATAAATTGTGTGCTACTGCTGGTGATTATGCTGATGGGTAAAGAGTGAGTTGTTTTCTTTCAGTTCCTCGTGAAATGGTCATATTACCCGATCTACATCCTATGAATGCATCAGTAGTTGCTAACCATGGTCTACCAAGGATGATAGGGTGTCCTCCTAAATTGGATTTTGGTTGAAGAACTAAAAAGTCCATTGGATACTCCCAAGAGTCTAGTGAAACAATTATGTCCTCCAAAATCCCTTTAGGAATCACTTTAGACCTATCAGCGAGTTCTAGAACAATTATTGTGTGCTGCAGGTTTGTGAGCTGGAGTGTTTTCATGGTTTCAAGAGTCATCACATTTATTGCGGCCCCAAGATCAATAAGGTGTTTGGAATATGTATGTTGTTAATGATTGTAGTGACTCTGGGAATACCAAGATCAACATACTTTTCCATTGAAATGGTGTTTGTCATAAGGCCAGCTAAATGTCCAATAACATGAATGGTTTGTGGATCAACTCTTTTCCTAGTAGGCTTCTTAAGGTAGTTCTTTGATGGCTTTAGTAGATATGGGAATGTTTTTTATGGCTTGTAGTAGCGGAATTATTATATAGACATTCTTTAGCTCATCTAAAACATCAAACTGTGGTATAGACATGGGAAGTTTTGTTTGGACCAATCGGTCTGGAAAAGGTGGTGGATGCAACTGTTGCATTTGTTTGTGTTTGATGTCATCATTTGTTTTCCTTTGAATGGGAGTTTCATTTTCATTTTCTTCGTTTTCTCCTTGTTTTTCAACTGCTGGAGATTCTTTGTGAAGTACCTTACCAGACCTCAAATTGATATTTTGCAAGGGTAATGTGAGATATGAAGGTCCCTCATCTACATTTTAAGCTGGTCTCTCTACTCTGTTATTTGGATTTGGTACAGGTTGAGCAGGGATTTGAGTAGGTCTAGGAGGTTGTTGGTTAGATGGAAGTTGTAATTGTGGTGGATTTATTGGTGGAGGAGCAGGCAATGCTTTTTGAGTGGGTTGGGGTTGATGTGGGTAAACAACTTGCTGCTGCGGATATTGCTGATATGGTTGAGGATATGGCGAATATGACTGATGATATTGTTGGCTACGAATATGGTTGGTATGGTTGAGGATATGGTTGATATTTTTGAGAGTATTTTTGAGATGGTCTCCATTGTTGTTGTGGGTAATTTTGGTGCTGCCATGGCATGGGTACATTCCACGAATTCTGAGCATATATCTGATCATGTGCAGGAAATTGCAAATTCTGGTTTGGGAACATACCTTGAGGTGGAGGTCTTGGCTGCCATGGTCTCTTTACGCCCATAAAATACACTTTCTCCATATCTGTATTGGCTGCCACATTCCAATTCTGCAAAACCTTGACTTTAGAGCAATGAAATATATCATGATTTTTAGTACAAAAGGCACAAACTTGAATGTTTTCTAATGGGCAATCTTTTAAGGCATGTTTCTTCCGGCATTTTGGACAAAAGACAACCATCATTTAATCTTCCTCTTCTTGTCTTTTCTTAGTTTTTAGAGTGTCAATTTGAGTTCCTAAGTTACTCAATAGATCTGTTTTGAATTCCTCTAACAAATTTCCTATTTTAGCTCATGTGACACTTGCTGAAGCAAATTTTGTGGCTTTGAATGATATGGTTCTCTTTCCAATTTTGGTTTTGCTCCTAGAATACTTTTCACATAAATCAACAATTTCTTCGAAAGGTAAGGTGGAAATATCACCTTTGCCCATCAAATTAAGATCATCTAAGTATTCCTCTCGAATTCCCTTCAAAAATATTGTTCGATGAGATCAAGAGTCAGGATCGATGTTTTTGATTTTTGTAAATTGTAAGGCAAATCGTTCCCAGTACTCCTTAGATTTTTCATCCTCTTTTTGAATTCATCCTAAAGATATCATCTTTAGAATCTTTCGATCTACAATAAGGTTGGTATTTCTTTAGGAATATTCTTCTCATGCCATCCTAATTAGTTATTTCATGCTCACCAAGTCCCATGAACCATCTTAGTGCTGATGCTTTTAATGTTGCTGGGAAGATTCTAAGCCTATGGACATCATCTGTATAACCATATGTTTGACATACAATGTCAAACTCAAACAAAAATGAATCTGGATCTTCTGAAGCCATGCCATAAAAGTTTGGTAACACAGAAGGAGGTATGTTTTTCATTTTTATTTCCTCATCATGATTGTCTTCTGGTCCGTGAATAGGAAATTTAAAGGTTGACTCTTCCTCCTCTCTTTGATCTTGCTGTTGTTCAGGAGTGGGTCTTCTTGCTGATCCTCCTCCTTCCTCAGCCATTTTTATAGATTCCTCTGGTGAGTTAATTGCTTGTTCAGTGTCACTCGTTCCAAAGAGTTGTTCTAGAGATTGTTGAGTTATTTTTCTACTTTCTCTTTTTGTAGAAGATTCAGGGAGATGTTTCCTCTGTGATTCGTGTGCCAATAGGATTTGTCTCTCAATAAGTGTAAGTCTTTGGCCTGATTTGTGTTTATCCTCTAATTTTTGTATGGTGACTTCCTCAGCTTGTGTTGTATGTTCAATTTTTCCTAAAGGGTCTGCTCCTGGTGGTAGGTTAGTTTTTGGATGGGGGGTTTTTATGAATCTACCTTTATTATCTCTAGATCTAGGCAAAAGCAAACATGACTTCTAAAATGACAATTAAAATAAAATCTATGTTGTATTTTTGTTTTAATTAATTAATTAATTAATTTTTATTTTGTTCTTTTTTCGAAATCCTCTAACTGCGCCTCCCCGGCAACGGCGCCAAAATGTAGTGGCCAATCTAGGGTGCTAGATTAGACTAGATTTGATATCAACAAAGGTAGGTAACTTAGAGGCACGTGTCTAAAGTCTATAGACATAAAAGGATCTCATCTACCTAAGTGTCTACTGTGAAAAGCTACAGCACTCCTTTACAGGAGATTGAAATATGTTTCCTTCCACACCTTAACACTCAGATCATCTAATTTATCTAACTATTCTAAAGAAACAGCGCGTTGCTAGACTAAGTTTTCAACCCTCTTACAATGATATTATCCACAAAAGCTCTTTCCAGCTAACACACTAAGCATTTATGAAAATCAAAAGCTATTTTAAGCACACTGAAATTTTAAATGCATGAAAACAGAGTCCACAGAGATACTTTGAAATCTAATGATCGATCAAATCTTTTACATGATATTGTTCAATGATCTAGCAATCAAATTCTCAAGCTATCACCATGAATATTACTTGCAAGAATTTCTATTCAAATCGATAAACTCACAGGCAAGGAAATATAATTAAACACTATTCACACTATTCATATTCGAAAAACGCTATGGAAATGAAATTAAAAAGTATACCAATCTCCACGTAGGGCTCGTCCATGCTTCAATGGCACACTTAAGAAACTTCAAGCAATGAGAATGTTAACGCATAAGCACTGTAGGAGTAAAACGATGACTGTAATTAAGTTCTGGAAATCGAAATCACATGCAGGAGCAATGTTCTGGAAACAATACACAAAGATAACCCTTCTGGACAATACAATACGTAGTCTTTTATCTGCTTGTCCCTTATCCTATATTCACTAACTTTCCCTCTAAATCGAATGTACATACATTATGAAGATGTTTCTACTTTTACAAAAGAGTGATTTTTGTCCTTTCTAATCTAAACTGATTTCCAAAAGAAAAACGAAATCTGTTTGGGAAACTATGGTTTTTTTCTGCCTTTGTGACCAAAAAGGCTGGGTTTGACCAGCATTGACCATGTATCCAGGAGCTTTAGATTTGTTGTTGAATAGATCTTTCACCATGTATGTACATTCCAGATCATGTTCCTATCCTTTGTTTTGATTTTCCTGCCATGCCACGTGTCACATCATAAACCATTTACAGGGAGTCATGACATCCTATAATTTTTGTTGAAAATTTCTAATTTTTAACATAAATTCACAAATTAAATTTAATGTAAATTAACAACTATAATGCTTTTGATTAATCAATTTCGATGGACTATGAGGGGTTTATGAGAGAAAAAGATAGACAAATGATAGATTTCTAGAAGAAAAGGATGGCAATGAAATGGTACCAACAAGGAGCTCAACTTGAGACTTCTGAAATAGAGGATGCTTAGTAGGGTGGTCCTTGGATTCCCCAAGCCACCAGAGTGCACAGACTCTTTCCTTACCAAGTCTCAACCTCTCTAGCCTTTAATGGGATGAGTGCAATGGTGCTCAATTCCCGACAGATATCCTCACAGGGATGGCTTGAACCTCTCAAGCCTAGTTATGTCTGCTCGATGCTGCCTTAGGTCAGCTTGGCTCTTTATTTTCTGCTTCTTGCTTCACTGTCTCTTTCGCCTTTTTGGTCACTATTTTCTTCTTTGATTCTTCCTTATTGTCCTCTGTTCTATTCTATTTATTCATGGCTTAAAGCCAATCTGTCCTTGATTGTTCGCTTCCTCTTCTGCCCCTTCGGGTTGCCTACTGTTGTTCGCTTGGAGTTCCCTGCCCCTGCGTCATCGCCAACATCTCATAGGGAGGTGGCCACTTGTCCTCTCACGAATTGTGCCAGCTCTTCCTCAATGGTTCGGTATTTCAGTTACACTGTGGAATGATTCATCCACCAACTTAGCGGTCAAATCGGACTTCAGACTTTTATATGATGCGGCTTAATTCCCCTGTCAAATCCGGTTTCTCCATTGGGCACAATCTCCATCGTCAGATCTGGAGCCCCCAGATCCTACAGTGTTCACTCATTTTGCGCGTTGACTTGCTCGACTATTAGCATGCGATGAGAGGCGGTTTTCTCTCTCATCCGCTAGACACACATTGTGCAATGAACGAAATCGCTCGTTTTCCGCCAAATCTGCTTACCGCCCCAATGTGCCTCTGATACACCGCCAGTTTTGGAGCACAGGACCCGCCTTTCGCCTTAGCGCTTTCCCTACAGTTTCCCGACTTCCCATGCGATCGAGCACTCAGGGCTTTTCCTTCTTGAGGGGTTTTGCCTAGTGATGCATGATTAGCGCTAAGCACTAATTGCGCATCAAAAATGGTCGTCGTTTCCCGATCCGGGCTTCGTAACTACCAGTTTTGCCTCCTATGTAGTCTCCATGGGCCTCGGTCAGTGCGCTTTGACCAAGGTCCTCGTCATTCCTTGCTGGCTGCAAACTACCACTGTCCAGAGGTCTCCCTGATAACTATTTGTTCATAAATTCGAACTCTGTCTGATTTGATACAATCATGGCACTTGATAATTTTTCATGGATCCAATTCAGATCACTTTTGTTGTATAGGAATATGGGACTTTGTCTTGCTTTCCTAAAAATATGCTTCTAGGGCTTTGATAAAACCCTCTATCAATACTCTTTCTATATTCCCTACAAACTCAAGCTTTGTGTCCATAGTTAGAACATGCATAACAATAACCATAAAATGTGCCTATATACCTAGGTGTATAAGTTGAATATTTGTTGAAGGTGTCTCGCCCTTGAGAATATCTATGTTTCTCTCCACTTCTGAATGCTCTATTATAATTAGGCGTCTTGAATGCATCATCTTAATTTCTTGAGGCATTTGTTTTCCAGCTTCTAGTTTTGGTTGACTTATGCGAGACCTTGACTTTGGGCTTCTCTTCATTTTTGCCATGAGGCTTCTTTTCTTCTTTGACAAGTGGATTCTCTTCATCTTTGGAGTGACGATTCTCTTCATGAGGCTTCTTTTCATCTTCATCACTGACATTTCTTCTTCTTATACATCTTCATCCTTGCAACATGAGGACTTGTCAACATATCCTATCCAAGATCTGTCTTAATAAGTGGTGATCTTTGGAAATTGATAATGTCATCCAAGGGCTATGAACTCCTCAATTTTTATTTCAACTTGTCCACTATTTCTCTCAAAATGACCATTTCCTATTCATGATGTATGCAATCCTCTTCCTTATGCTTCTTTTGATTTCTTAAAAATTCCTTAGTCCTTTTGGCCTCTTCAAGTTCCCTCTTTAAGGAGGTGATTTTCTTGCCAAGTTCTTTATCATGCTTGCTCCATTTATTTTCCTTTTCTTTTTCCTTGACCTGGCTTGTTAAGGTGCTTTCCCTCTTGTTTTCCTCTTCTAGAATGGAGATGATCTATTTCCTTCTTTGATTCAGAAAGTTCATGGTCCTTTTCTAGAATTAGTAGTTTATCAATTTGATTATGAAGTTGGTTGATTTTAACTAAGAAACATCTCCAATTATTGAAATTCTTCTCCTTAGCCTTCAGCTCTTTAATTTCCACACAAGCACTACTATAACAACCTTTGACCAAATCCCTACCTCATTCCAATTTAAAACCTTTTGTCTTTGAAGGATTTAACATCTTCTTTGGGATCAACATCCATCTTACTTCAATTGTAACTTCCACCAATCAATGCTACGGATCTACCTTCAAGTGGTTAAGCTTCCAACGAAGGATCGACTCTAATACCAGTTGTTGGAAATATTAAGAGGTGGGTGAATCAATATTTCCATGGTTTTTACACAACTGGTTAATGTATTAGATTAAATATTCAAAGCATTAAAGTAAACATAAACATCATCATCACATGAATTACAGTACACAAGAAATGGTCTTCAACAAGTACTTTACATTATGTATGGTTTACATATAAGCTTTACCAACTAACTTGGAAGGAATTGAAACACTCCCCAAGTCTGAAGATGTTTGCAGACCTAGCCTACAGGAGTCCTCAGCCTCCCTAACAATCACTTACTCACCACTACCAATGTTTCTATCTCATCACAACCACTTGTTGTTACTGTCACTGCAACTACTATTGTTGTCACAACATTTCACTACTATCTCTCTGCTACCACACCACAACCATTTGTTATCACTCCTTTGCCATCATTTCCACTATCAATAATTAAGATCATTGTCACTATCAAGAGTATGATATCACTTCCATTAAGAATACTCAATGTCACTATGCTCTATAATAAGTTCATTGTTAGAAAAATCACAACTATTATAGGTCTATTGTCACAGGAGTAGTGTTATTGTTGGCATATTCTCAAATCATCATCACCCAAATCTCATTAATAGCACTGATGCAAGCACAGGTCACTATGTTATACTCATTTGTTGACGGATGCACAGGTATCACTTAGCACTCAAAGAAGAATATTTTCGTGTCTTATCTCCTGATGTAATAATGTATGAATATGAGGAAGCTCCAGTTCTTATTTACTGATACATAACTCACTGCAACATTCAGAACTCTGACACTTTAACAGATTCAACACTAGCACATTAAGACATCAAGGCAATTGTCAACAACCAATGCATCAATACTTCATTCTACTTCAGAATATTGTCATAGGATTTACAAGCATATGTCATTGTTAATATCATAGTCATAAAACTTCTATCATCATCATTTGTCAAATCACGATCATCACTATCATCATGACATTATTACTTTCCATATTATCATGTTGTCAAAGAGGCACCGATACAATTTCCTTCCAAATCTATGTTGTTGAAACTCAATGGAATGATTTCAATATTATTTGAAACCCTAGCATTTTCTCATTATCCATACAACCTACAGGTCACAGAACCTAGTCATACTTTTAGGTTGGGTTTAAATGCATCACAGGTGCTTGGTACACTAGTACATTCTTGTTGCAAGATGAAATATTTGCAGTAAAATAATCACTCAACAAATCAACAACTTCACTTACTAGAGGCTTCTTAGCTTCTACTTCTTAACATTGGTACCTTCTAAACTTGGTATCATGCTACTATTTTAAATTATCATTATTGACTAGTGTTTGAAGAGTGCTAGTAGGTCTGAGAGGATCCTCATTTTTTATGATGGATACAAATTTCCACACACGAGACTCGAGACCTTTTTAATTGATCCACTATTTAGGATATGATTCCAGCCCAATGGCACTGCTAGTGATGGATCACACAGTTATGGAAGAACAACCTCTTTTGGACTTAAGCCAATGAGCTACAACCAACAAATGATTTAGTCTCCCTAAAAATTGAAGCATTGAAACTCATTTGAAGGGAACACTCCAATGGTCTAAGCCTCCCTTGCAGATAGAGATGAGAATGTGTGACTAGATTCCTTTTCTAAATAAGCAATCCACTGCAATGAATTTTCCAGCCCCAATTTGTCAACCTACCTTTCAAGTATTTGACCCTTTATACTTGTAGCAATTCGGCCTCACCATTACTGCCAGCACATAAGGATTTAAGGATTTTGGTCTTCATGGGTCACTGAGCATGCACAGGGAATATGCCTACAGTCAATACAATAATGAATTTGCCTCTCTATGTTTTTGTAGCTCAATATTTCAGCTAGTGGATTCCTGAAGAAATCATGCTCATGAAGCTTCAAAAACCCTTGGTCTTTCAGATGGAAACCAAAACACATTGTGTGCACAAACAATCTCAATATGAAGCACATGTTATGACTTGATGGTTGGAAGAGTTAGAACACCTATGGAAAGAAAGAAAGAAAAAAATACAAGCTTCAGTTAGCAAATAAAATTGAGAATGGAATTAGAACAAAACTCCACTTTAAAGCATCACCATAAAGGAACATTGCAATTTTTGGAAAAAACTTACCAGAATTTGAGCCTGGGTAATTCCATAACCATACTTGCAACAATATGGAAATATAGAAAGTTTACTCAAGCAAAGCCAATAAGAATTTGGTCATGTATTATTTCAAAGGAAACAAAACAAAAACTCCTTGTCGTAGTAGGGTTCGAAACGAAGTTGCAGAGATCATTTTTCTACAAGAGCAACAACACAATGAATATGTGATAGCGGGGCTTGGTAGGGTAGTTACTCTAACCATTCCTTAATCAATCTCAACCATTCACTAATCAAGATTTGATCTACACCATTGAGTCAACCAATTGGATAGGGTTTCCCATAGGTGGTGTGGACCCCGAGCCACAACCCAGATCCATGTGATGCACTCCTATGTGGCAGCCATCACAAATAGAGGGTGTAATTTTATTTTTATAAAATGCATATAAAATATACAACCACACCATACAAAATGTTGGTGAACATGAATTAATCCAAAGGAATCTAATGATAGTGTACAACTATATATATATATATATATATACACATATATATTCATGCTAGTGGTCAATAGTAGTCTTAAATTCAAGAGTTTAAACCAAACTAATAACATAAATGATGAATGTAGGTATGGGGAACAAAAGGTATTTCCTACCATAGTTATATGAGGCTTATTATTATTTAAAGGTATAATTAAAGAAACAATCTTGGAGAAAAGTCAATAGTTAAAGAGAAGGAAGGAATAGGGCTTGGTACATTGGAGTTTCATAATAATTCCAACTTAAGAAAAGATACCAAGAGTATGGAAGAATGTATAAACATTTTGTAACAGATTTTCATGGGAGCAGAGTGGAATCAACAAATGTTAATCATACACAATAAGTAATGTATGCTCAAGTGTCTCATGCGACGATCCTAAGAATGATGGATTTTTTTCATAATTGAGAGAAGTTTTTCCTTGTAAAGGAAAAAAAAAAAATCATTGTGCCAATTCCTAGGATAATTACTTACTTTTTTTGTGTAATAATTGAGAGTGATGTTACATATGGTATCAGAGTAATTCAGGTTACAAAATTGTGGCCTTTGAGCTCACTACGATTTCTATTAATTAAATAAATAATTTTGTTTACCAAAAGAATAAGAAGAACTGCACAGGACGAGAAAAATGCCTGAACCACAAGGATATACACATATTGGAGAAGAACTTATATGAATTTGAGACAACAAGTGCAAGCACCCACCAAATAGCTATTAAACATGATGAAAATTTTGCAAACAGAGCTACTAAATTTACATGCAGGACATGAACAGTTGTTGAAATCCAATGTTGAACAAAAGAAACTTATTTAGAATCTAACCAATAAATCAAATCGCAAAATGGCAGAAATAGTGAGGGATGAGGAAAACTAAGGTGAAACACCTAAGCGGAAATTATTGAGGAGATGGTGGATAGTAAGGAGGAAAAATCATAGGAAGGGGAGGAGCATAATTCATCAAAAATTCATACAAAACAAGGGAAGAGACTCAAAATAGAACTCCACAGAGAATTTAGAAAGATCAAACCCTAAAATTATGATGAGTATATATAAGAAGTAGTTGAAGCATGGTTGCTCAATATTAATAGATACTTTCAAGTGTATGACTATTCTATAGAGTTAGAAGCCAAGTTGGCTACTTATGAACTCCATGAAAAATCCTCCTTGTGGTGGGAGTAAATGAGAATAGTTCATAACTTAGAAGGTAGATAGGTTGAATGGGAGGAATTCTAGAGGTTGTTTAAAGGAAAGTATTTGACTAAGTGTTATTTTGACGATAAGGTTAAAGAATTCCATGATCTAAAATTGGGCCATATGTCGATGGATGAATTAGTAACCAAGTTCACTCATCTATTAGCTATGTGTCATACCTAAAAGAAGAAAAAGAAAAAGTATAACATTTTCTAAACTGCATCCCACCTATTTAAAAGAGAAAATAGAGTATGACAATCCAAAGACTATGAACAAAGCAACTACGAAAGCCATAATTTGCTACCAACAGGCCAAGCAGAGAAATGAAAATTTGAAATCTTCATCTAATAAGAAGAAGGAAAGAATGGCTCAAGATGGAAAGGGTGGAAAATATAGGCCATTTAAATAGCCTAGTAAAGGAAGTCAGAACCAAAACTTTAGAAAAAACAGTAACCAACCAGTAATCAATCAACAACCAAGCACTAAGAACACAGATTCAAAGCCAAGTTGGGTCCCAACAGGCAGAAATCAGCAGTAAGGGATTTAATGGTAAATATAGGGAACTTTTAAAATGTTAAGGTTACAGAGAACCTCATCTATTGTGAAATTGTCCTTATAACACCAAGTTCATGTAGGACCTCCAAGAGGCCTCCATTGTCAATGATGTGGCCAAAAATATACTGTGAATCAACACATCTTTGGAAGGATTCCAAGCATAGTATCATTCCACCATGGTGGAGATAGAAGGTACTATATTTAGCCAATATGTTTCTATATTAATAGACCTTGGTTCTATCTTGAGTTATGGCAACCCTCAAGTTGTGGAAAATTGTAAGTTGAAGTCTAAAAAATACAAGAATTCATGGTCGGTTCAGCTAGCCACTAGAACGAAAAGAACAATTATTAATTGGGTAAAGACAAGCCCAATTATATTAAATAAAAAACATACTACCATGAAATTGAATAGACCACCATTAGGCTCTTATGACATTCTGGAGGAGATGGATTGGCTAGAGGATCATCAGAAAATTGTTAATTGCTTGGATAAAATTGTCACCTATACAACATAAAAATGGAGAAGTCCAAATTATAAGGGGAATACCTTGGCCCATTTTTGTTCATCAGATATCTGCCCTATAGTTAAAGAGGGTTGCAAGGAAGGGATGCCAAATTTTTACTATTCAAGTGGAGGGCCACTCATTGAACCAAATAGCCAAATCTATAAGTGAATTAGGAGTTTTCCAAAACTATCAGGATGTGTTTCTTAACGAAATTCCTAGTTTGCCACCAAAAAGGAAGATGGATTTTTCCATAGAATTGATACCAAGGGCAGCACTGATATTGAAGGATCCTTATCAAATGAGTGTACCAAATTTCATGGAGTTGAAGATGCAGTTGCATGAATTACTAAATAAAGGGTACATCAAACCCAATATGTCACCATGGGGTGCACCAATCCTTTTTGTTAAGAAAAAGGGTGAAACTCTTAGATTGTGCATTGATTACCAACACCTAAAGAAGCCAACTATTAAAAATAAATATCTCTTACCTAGAATAGACGATTTGTTTGACTAAGCCAAGGGAGAAATAATGTTCTCTAAAATAGACCTCAGATCTGGTTACCACCAGCTAAGAATTGAAGAGGAAAACATACCAAAGATAGCCTTTTGAACAAGGTATGGAAATTATGAATTTACAGTATTACCTTTTGGACTTACAAATGCACCTACTACCTTCATGTGTTTGATGAACAATGTGTTCTGTAATTCTTGGATAAGTTCATATTAACTTTTATAGATGATATTTTAATTTATTCTAAGACCCGGGAAGAGCACAAGTAGCACCTAGAAATAGTGCTACAGACCCTACATGAACACCAGTTATATGCTAAATTTAGCAAGTGAAAATTTTACCAAGATAAAATATAATATCTTGGGCATATAATTTCAAAAGAGGGAACAACACTAGATCCCGGAAAAGTAAAGGCCATTATTTATTGGCCAATACCAAAAAATGTGGTAGATATAAGATCAATTTTGGAAATTACTAAGTATTATTGATTGTGGAACCTGTGTTAAAAATAACAAAGCTAGATAAGGATTTTGTAGTATGTATTGGCGCTTCCTTGGAAGGTCTTGGAGGTGTGCTCATGTAAGAAGGACACGTGGTGGTCTATGAGTCTCGTAAACTAAAATAACATGAAAGGAATTATGTATTCTATGCTCTTGAGTTGGAAATAGTTATCCATGCCCTTAAGATGTGGATACATTACCTTATTTGTAAGAAATTCACTTTGATTAGTTTAAAATATTTTTTTCAACCAACCTGACATGAATGCCAGGTAGGTCATTTGCATGGATTTTGTTGAAAATAACAACAAGAAATGCTAAAAATAGCATTGCTATGGATAGCATTTCAGGATATATTCCAAATTTTAATTTGTCCTTGAATTAAAATTGAGAATTAAAATTCGAATTTAGTCTCACCAGTTGTTTGAAAAATAATTAATTAATTCATCCTGAGTTAATTATTTGGAGAAATTCAAACATGAAGTCTTTGTGAAGTCATGCAACAATTATCGCTTTGATTGAGGAAGTTATCCCTTAATCAAGGAGATAAGGATGAGTTGTATTTGAGTTGTAATTAGTTAGCTCAGTTAACTGAGTTAAGTCCAGTTAGATTAGTTCCAAACAACTTGTGGAACTAATTGTGAGTTCAGTCAGTTAATGCATGCATGCATGAAACTAGTATACTCCATATAACTGAGTATTCTCTCATAAATAACTCATGCATGTCAGTTCAGACAGAGACCCAGTTGAGATTAAAGGCAGGGACAGTGCACTATCAGTTGCAATAATTTTCCTATAAGAAAATCTCTTGCATGCAGAAGGATTTCATTCCTTGAGATTTGCGTAGTTTTACAGTGTGTTGGAGTAGTGTGTGAGACGAGTGTCACACAAGGTTACAGCAGGAGCACCAAGGGAAAACAACACAAGGAAATAGGAGGCTTGGAGGACAGAGGGAAAGGCATATGAGTTTTCTAGTTTGTCTATGAGTAGTGAGAGGGATTGTACTGAGAGCTAGATAGTTGTGAAAGCTAAAGCTTTGTGTAATCCTGAGATATTTCCACTTGTATGATAATACAGATAACGGTGTTTTTAGCTGAGGCTTTCCCTAGAGTATTCTTTTGTGTTTCACGTGTAATTGATTCTTCTTCTCTATTATATGTGTTCTATTTGATCTTTGCTCAAAATTGATTAATCTCCCGCAAGTTTGATAGTAGAAGTAGATCAAGTATTTTGCTTTAGTTACATTGCATTATCAGGTGGTCTACAGTGAGAATTTCTACATGGTATCAGAGCAAAGGCGATCAAAGCAGAGAACGATATACAAATAAGGGAGACATTCAAGTTTGAAGTTCTTGATTGCAGGTACAAAATCGATTTCTTATCACATCTCAAAGTTCACCAATGGCGTTGAATGGCTTGAGACTCAAGGATGCCCTAGATGGCAGCTTGAATTACACAACATGGAAGGATCGCATGGAAGTGGTATTAGAGGATAATGGTTTGAAGGACTTCATTGATCAAGAAGTCCCCAAGCCAACAGCAGCTAATGCCCAAGAATTGGCAGAATGGAAGAAATGTGTGGCGAAAGCGAGGAGGATTCTTTTGGAGGTAGTTCGAGACCATATTATCTCAAATCTCCATGGGAAGGAGACTCCATTTTCAATGTGGAAGACATTAAAGGACCTATACCAGAAAAACAACGACCATAGGAAGTTGGCGTTGAAGGACAAGCTTCGGAAAATCAAGTGTGAAAAGGGCGACATGATTTATACATATCTAAACAAGCTCACCACCTACAGAGATGAGCTTGGAAGTGTAGGAATCATGACAGACGATGATGATATGGTGAGTCTTTCTCTCCTTGGTCTTCCTAAGAGCTGGCATAGCTACCAAGACTCAGTGAATGGAAGAGAGAAACTGTCGGATTTGGAACAACTGTGGTCAAATCTGATTCAGGAGGAGATCAGGAGGAGCACCAGAGAGGGTTCTTCATCTAAGCATGATGATGAAGAATATCTAGCCTTAGCCAGTAAGGCAAGGAAAGGGAAAGGGAAGGCTTCCCATTCCAAATCGAGTTATTCCCATGGTGGGAAGAAGATTGACAAATCTAAAGTGAGATGCTTTAATTGTCATGAGGTGGGCCATTATGCAACTAATTATCCATTGAAGAAATCCAAGAAGGGATCCTCCAAAGGATCAGAAGGTGAGGCACTGGCCTCTCAGTTTGAATTGGATTTTACCCTCATCGTACGTATGGTTTCATCGATTTTGGGTTGTGTTTCGTACTTGGACAGTGGAGCCTCATTCCACATGACCGATGATAAGAGTTTATTCAGTACCTTGGAGGAGAAAAACCTCAAAATTCACATAGAGATGGGCGATGATGGAAAGCACTGTGTTTTAGGTGAAGGTATGGTTGTGTTTCAGAGGGAGCATGGAGCTCCTCTCACCCTAACTGATGTAAAGTATGTGCCTGGACTGAAGAAAAACTTAGTATTGGTCGCAATGTTGGAAGACAGACGTTATGATGTAGTCTTCAGTAAAGGAAAGGCATTCTTGAGACACATAGCCACAGGTCAAACCAAGAGGATTTGGATTCGAGTGAAGAATCTCCATAAGCTGGAGGTAGATGGTTGTGCTGCATTGAGTTCCAAAGAAAAATTGGTGCAAAGCCAAGATATTGGCGAGTTATGGCATAGAAGGTTAGGCCACTTGCATCATGGGGCCTTGAAGATAATGCAGAAGATTTCTACCGGACTTCCCAAAGGTAAACTTGAGCAAGTGGAGACATGCAAAGGTTGTACCTTGGGTAAGTATGCAAAATCTTCCTTTCATGATCAAGATAGTCGAGCTGAAGCAATCTCGAAGCGAGTTCATATAGATGTGTGTGGACCATTCTCGACAGCCTCCACCGCTAAACAAAGGTATTACGTGATTTTCATTGATGATTTTTCACGTAGATGCTGGATCTACTTCATGCAGAAGAAGGATCAAACCTTCTCAAAGTTTTGTGAGTTCAAAGCTTTGGCTGACAAAGAATTAGGAAAGAAGATTGGGGCCTTAAGAAGCGACAATGGTGGAGAGTATGTCTCTCAAGAGTTTACGGACTTCTGTGCAGCAGAAGGAATTAAACGGGAGTTGATGGTACCCCATAACCCACAATAGAATGGGGTGGCCGAAAGGAAGAACAGAATGATTATGGGGGCAGCTTGGGTGATGTTGCATGACCAAGGCCTACCACTTCATTTGTGGGCTGAGGCATGCAACACAGCAGTCTATTTGCAAAATAGAAGCCCACATCGCATACTTGGGATGAAGACACCAGAGGAAGCTTTCTCTAGGAAGAGACCAAATGTGAGTCACTTCAGGATCTTTGGCTCATCGATTTATTGCCATGTGACCAAGGATGCCCAAAAGAAACTTGAGCCGAAAGCTGAGTTGGGTATTCTTGTGGGGTACACTGATACACCCCACAACTATCGGGTGTATTTTCCTACTAGTCAAAGGACAGTGGTTCACAGAGATCTTAAGTTTGTAGAAATTTTGAATAATATGACACGTATTCATAGAAATTATCCTGATTATACACTATTTTCGGAATCATGCATAATACATAACCTCCTCTACATTGATCATCAATTTTGCAGTATTAGGAAACAATCGCATGCGTACAATGAAGCATCAATCACACATATCAACACAGTATGTACCCGGGGAAAGCATAAAGCTGAAAACCCCCAACTATCTGTATAGTATATTGATTGAGAACATGTAACAATACATAGTACAATACTCCTCACAAGTACTCAG
>APFE030815324.1:48220-58379 GCA_000404065.3 Pinus taeda | reverse complement strand
GGGCTTAACTCAATGAGCCTCTGTCATATCAAGTGTATTCATAGCATACTAAACAATACCCCTAATTTGACTACATATTGGAAAATACCTATAAAACTCACATTATTTATTCCCCCTTAACTCAATGAACCTTTGTCATATCAAGTGTATTCATAGCCTACTAAACAATACCCCTAATTTGACTACATATTGGAAAATACCTATAAAAATCACATTATTTGTTCCCCTGACAATATAACCCAATACACCTCTTCAATTTATAAAACCCCTGCTTTCACTAAATATTGTAGGTATCTATTCTTTCATTAACATTTTTATACCCATTTATATTTTTTCATTAACTTTGAGCTCCTTTTTTTATACCTGCCAATATAAAAACTCTTTACCCCCTTATATATACTCAAAATATTGTCATTTTCTCCTCAATATATATCCCCCAATATGAACCCACGTGGTATGGTATTTCTCCCCCGGTTGGTAGATCCCTTTGGGTTGATCTACTTGGATTTCCCCGTGGATGTAGCGGCAGCTCAGTTTCGGTGAACCACCTTGAAAAAAAATAGACTATGCTAATTATATTATTTCTTTAATTAATTATAAAATTAAAATATAGCATTTGGAAAGTTAGAATATTTTTATTAATTTTAAGTATTTAATTTAATATATATTTATTTGAAAATTATATTAAAAATTACGTAAAAGTAATAAATTAAAGATAATTTGATTTCAAAACAATTGCAATATACATACCATATTCTAAATATTCTAAATAGATAGATAAAAATTATTATTTTTTGGTCGGCCTAACTCGTGGGAATTTGAAATTTGAATCTCATGCTTTTACATAATACTTCATAACAAGGCGATTGTCAATGGAGTTACACTCCATGAGCTATTTTTTTTTAAATATGTGAAAATTTTTAAATTACTTCAACTAAAACTTTGATACTAATTTATTGTTAGGTATTAAGATTTTGGTAAAGATTTTCATCTAGTAATTAGAAAACCATGAATGCATTATTAAGAAACCAAGTAATATTAGCCACTAATATCATTTCAAACTATGGAAAATGACTGTGATTTATCTTCCTCATTTAATAGGGATATATATAAATAAACTATGAAGGAGATTGAAAGAGTACCACTAAATACGTTGTCCTGAGATATAATTTACAGGCGAAAGGAACGAAGAGCGATCAGCTAGGGTTATAGAAATTTGCAGAGGTCTTTTCTAATGGAGGGCGGCAGAGGACGGAGCTCTACTCCCTCCTACAAGGACGTCGTAGCTAGCAGAGGTAAAACACCACTGGTGAACAACAAAGGTTTTGTGGATGAAAGGAAAAGGGATAATGAAAAGGAGACAGATGGGACCAAGACCAAGGAAAACATTAGCACAAAGGACAAGGGGGAAGAAGACAAAAGTCAGGGTTCAAGAGACAAACAAAAGGGACCTTGCAGACCAAAAGCAGAGATCACTCCTAGATTAGTATTAAATCGTCCTGCTCTGCAGGCGCACAGGGAACACATGGGGACTTACGTTATCATTTGTAAATTCATGGGACTATGGCCAATTGAAAAAGCTTTAGAGATGTGGATCAAGTATCACTAAAAACCCAAAGGAAGCATCGACCTACATCTTGGATCAAAGGGATTCTTCACAGTGGTGTTCTCAAACATCGAAGATAAAGACAGACTATTTCAAGGAGGACCCTACTTTTATGCAACAGTTGGTCTCTATATGCAGCCTTGGATGATGAACTTTGTTCTAGAGCGGGAGACTTCCACATCAGTACCAGTATGGGTAAGGCTCTATTCTCTACCTCTTGATTATTGGCAAACTGAATCACTAGCTACCATTGGCAACAAACTAGGTCATTTTTGCAAAGCTTCTGAAGCCACAAGAAGAGGGAAAGATACCTCCTTTGCAAAGATATGTGTGGAAATGGATCTATCAGGAGCTCTTTCGGATGAAGTTATCTTGAAAGTTTTTTATGAGGAGTGGGTACAGACAGTGGACTACGAGCATATCCCGTTTAGATGTCGTAGATGCCATGAGCATGGAAATTTTTTCAGAGACTGCCCTCTCAATAAAGAAGACAACAAAATTAAACCTAATACAATGAAGGACACATAAAGCTTTCATAAAGTGGCAAGTAGAGGAAAAGGAGGAAAAAAAGGGCCAAAGAAATAACATAACGAGGGGTAGAAGGTCAGTCAGAACAAGTTTCAAGTGTTGGAAGAGAATGAAGAAACTACGGAAGGAAACCAACCTCAGTAGGATGGTCCTAATGAAAAAGAGGAAGAAGAAGACAACAACCAAATACAAAGATATTGGTTATCAGAAAGAGATGATGATGAATGAAACAGAACTGGAGATGGAAGAGGAAATGACCCATAGTGAAATAGATCTGGAAGATCATGAACTACAGGAAATTATCGATAAGGAAAACCTGGATCTGGAAGGATTCTTGATGCAGGGAACCAAGGGAGGAATAGATTCATTGCCTCAAGAAGAATGTAACAGAATACAACAGTTTTTTTTATGGAAAACTCAGGAAAGAGGGTTGGATAAAGGAAAAAACATTCACAAGCAGGAGCATAGAGGTGTGAAAATTATGAAATCAACTCCAGGATTAGCTACTAGAAATCCAGGAAAGAAGAGGGGCAGAAAAAAGTAGAATGAGCTCTTGATGGAGTGTGGAAAGCTAATGATAGATTCAAGTAAGATGTAAGACCTAACCAGTTACTCCTTTACAAATCTTTAATTATGAAGTTCATATCTTGGAATATAAGAGGTCTAGGTAGTAAAAGAAAACAAAGAATGCTTAGTAATAGAATGAAACTAGCAACGTCGAACATAATCTTCATCTAGGAAACAAAATGCTTCATTCATGAATCAAAACAAATCCATAGCAAATGGCTTAATAGATTTGAGTTTCTAGAAGTTAAAGTAGAGAACACAACGGGGGGCATTCTCACTCTTTGGAACCCCCAAAAAGTTAGCATAATAGATGCAGAGGCATCAAGAAATTATTTATCAGTAATTATTCAACCAATGGGGGATTCAGATACCTTCCTGGTCGCAAATGTTTATGGTCCTCAAAGAATAGATGAGAAACTCATATTTCTGGACTCCCTGGTGGATCTTAGGAGCAAACATGAAGGAATACCTTGGGTCATGGGAGGAGATTTTAATATGATTAAATCTCTTTCGGAAAAAAAAAGGAGGTACTAAATTGCTAAGTAAAGACTCCTTATCGTTCCAAACCTTCACAGATAATATGAAACTGGTTGACTCAGAAACGCACAATGGCCTTTTTACTTGGAACAAAAAAAGAGGAGGTGAGGCATAGGTCGCCTCCAAGTTAGATAGAATTTTTATCTTAGAGGAGCTTATTCTCATAGATAGAGAAATAACAGCTAGAGTTCTCCCCTTTGGAGGCTCTGATCACTGGCTGATTCAATTAGAAATCAAGGGGATCGATTCTCCCAGGAATAGACCATTCAGATTTGAGAATATCTGGCTCTCCCACCCAGATTTCATCAGCAACGTTGAAAAATGGTCGTCCGAGGATTTGCAAATCCAGGGCACAAATATGTTGCTCCTACATAAAAGACTAAAGCACATTAAACTCAGACTCAAAGAATGGAACAAGAAGGATTTTGGTAACATTTTTGTGGACAAAAAATCAGTGGAAACAAAACTACAAGAACTCAACCAGGAACTGATCACAGATGGTTTTAATAAAGTCAAAAGTGAGCAAGCTGACAAACACCATCAAGAATGGGAGAAATTATGCAAACAAGAGGAAATATTTTGGAGGCAAAAGTCTAGAGTTCAATGGCTCAAAGAAGGTGAACATAATACTAGATTTTTCCATAGATCCACCATGGCTAATAGAGCTCACAATATAATCTCTTCGATATTGAATGAGGATGGGGAGCTTCATACCTCTCATAAGAATATCAAAGCTGTGTTGGTACAGAATTTCAGAGGCATCACTAAGGAAAACAATTCAGATAGAGAGCAATGCATCAAGGAAATCACAAGACATATCCCTAAACTGGTGTCTAGAGAGGACAATTTTAACCTAGATAAACCAGTAACCGAAGAGGAAGTCAATGAGGTTCTTAAATATATGCAGAATGGAAAAGCTCTAGGACCGGATGGTTTCAATGTAGATATTTTAAGGCCTGCTGGACTATTGTCAAACATGATATTCTGAATGTTGTGGAGGACTCCAGAAGAAACATGACTATTCTGAAAGCCCTCAACACCTCCTTTATTTCCCTGATCCCCAAACAGGATTCAGCCCTGACTACTGATAAGTACAGACCCATTGCTTTATGCAATGTGGTATACAAAATAATATCCAAGGTATTGGCTAGCAAACTCAAACCTCTACTTCCTTCTTTAATTTCAGGGGAACAATCTAGTTATGTGGAAGGTAGACAAATCCTAAATAACATTATTCAAGCCCACGAGGTAGTTCACATGCTAACCAGCAAGAGGCACGCTGGTATGATTATGCAATTGGATATTGCCAAAGCGTATGACAAGGTGAATTGGATTTATATCAAGAAGGTCCTTACTGCTTTTGGGTTCGATCACAACTGGGTCAGTTGGGTTATGGCTCTGGTAACTTCTTCCATCTTTTCAATTTTGGTGAATGGCTCGCCCTCAGAGATCTTTACTCCTTCTAGAGACCTCAGGCAGGGAGACCCACTCTCTCCCTTTCTCTTTATCCTTATGATGGAAGGACTAGGTAGGTCCATTAAACAGACCAAGGTCTTGGGCAAGATTTAGGGCCTTCAATTAACGGAGAATGGTCAAGCACCGACTCACCAACATTTTGTGGATGACACCATGCTGCAAGGAATTCCCACAGTCAAAGAAGCTTCAGCTTACAAACAAATCCTGAATGACTTTTCCATGGCTACAGGTATGGAAGTTAATCTCTCTAAATCAAAAATATTCTTCTTAAATACTAACATTGCAATTCAGAGAAATATCTCTAGAATTTTGGGCTTTCAAAGGGATTCCCTCCCTTCAAAGTATTTGGGAATTCCCCTCATAGCCAAACCAATGCACAAAAGTATCTAGGAACCGGTGCTCAACAAGATGCAAGACAAAGTCAAAAAATGGACTATCAAATCGTTGAACCTAGCTGGTAGGTTGGTTCTAACAAAGGTCGTTCTTCAATCAATCCCTGTTTTCATATTATCAGCCCTCCCAGGTCCCAAAGGTGTCTTACAGCAATTCAGGAATATCCAGAGAGACTTCCTTTGGGGAAAGGAGGAAACAAGGAAGAAATGTGCCCTTGTTTCTTGGGATAAAATCTATAAACCCAAGAGCCATAGGGGTCTAGGCTTAGATGATCAAGAGATTCTTAGTAAAGTTTTAGGAGCCAAGCTTTGGTGGCAATGGGTTAAAGAGCCAGAAGCTCAATGGGCTAAGACCTGGAAAGAAAAATATGCAAACTCCTGGCAAACACGTGATCTTATAAGAATGTCTGGAAGCATAAAGTGCTCTTACATCTGGAATAAAGCCTCGGAAAACAAAAGCATAGTACAAAAAAACAGTTTCTGGGAAATCAAAGCAGGAGATCTAGCTCTCTTCTGGCAAGACAAATGGAAACAAGAACCAACGCTGTTAAGAGAGGACTTTAGGAGCCTCAAGCAAGAAACAAACTCCCAAGGATTAAACAAAGTAAAGGATTTCTGGTATCTTCCTCATAACTCGAGAAAGTGGAGAAGCTAGAGAAGCATAGACTGCAGAGATGACAGCCCCATAAAAATAAAAATAGAGGCACTCATGAGCATGTTAAAAAAAGAAAGGTCTTGGTAACAGAGGAGCAGGATCAGTTAAGATGGGGCCTCAATAAAGAAGGCACCTTTAATCTTAAGGAAGCAAAAAGAATTATCCTGAACCTAGATTCCTGTGCTTTGGAGAAATCCTGGCAACAAAGTTGGAGTCATAAAGGGTGGATGAAGATCAAGCTTTTCATGTGGTTGGTACATCACAAGAAAATCTTAACTTAGGACAATATGAGGAAAAGGGGTGTTATGGGGCCTTCTAGATGTCAGCTATGTGAAGCTCAAGAGGAGACAATGTAGCATATTCTCAACAGCTGCACTTACACCACTTGGTTATGGGATTCTTTTGCCATCTTTTTTCAACAGACAGATAGAGATAAAGGAAGTACCATTAATACCCTAAACAAGTGGAGAAGAAACTTTACGGAGAATGAGCTCCTTAATTTGGCCTGGGCCTTTACGCTAAGATTCATTATCTCGAATGTTTGGAAAGAAAGGAACAAAAGAATTTTCAAGGATGAAAAAACTATTCCTCTTCGCCTGTTGGATCTGATCTTGAAACAAATTAAGGAGACAGTTAGCACCATTGTTCGCAATTACCCCAAGATTCCTCCCACAGAGACTGAGTTGAGAACTCTCAGGCAACTGGGAATATAGGAGATCATTCCCCAAAGACTAAACAGGAAGGAAATATCTTTCGAAGCGGCAAAGGAGTTCTAGCAACCTCCACCGAAAGGTTATCTGAAATGCAATATTGATGGTGCTTCAAAATGCAACCCCGAAATCGCTGGTTATGGAGCGGTGTTAAGATATGAAGAAGGAAACATCATCTTCATCTTCCACTACCATTTAGGTAAAGCCACCAAAAATATGGCTGAATTAATGGAATTGGAACAATGTCTAGAGCTTCTGAAACTGGAACATAGCTCAAATGTCATTATAAAAGCAGACTCAGAGATCACCATAAACTCTGTAAAGAGAATCAGTTGCGAAACAGCACCGAAGAAAGTCTCAAAACACTAGAGACTAATCCAAGTTTACCAAAGAATTCAAAAACATCTCCAGAGTCTTCGAACTGTTAGTTTCAACCATGTTTGACAAAAAGCCAATAAACTAGCGGATATACTGGCCAACCAAGGGGTGATTAATTCAGAATGCAGAATTGAGATGAAGTGGCAGGAGATGCCTCAGAGCAGATTAAAAGCTCTCTGCAATGAGCAAGCGGTAGAGGACAGAGAAATTTTTAGATACCGAGCCAGAATGAAAGGCACGGAATGAAGTTACCTCAGCACGTTCGATCACAGTACTCCGGTATGTACCTTGGAGAAGGGAAGCAAAGATCGGTCACAAAACACCTCAGTGTAAGTTGATCAGTCTCCTCTTTTTTTTGGACTGCAAAATACAGTCACCTACAATCTCCGGTGCAAGTTCTGAAGTGAGCGTGCGTGGGAAGGGCGGTTGGATTTTTCTGGCAGCGACAATTTATCTGCAATCCACTTGCGGAACAGAAAACCAGGCCCAAAGTTGTTTCCAGGCAATCGCATGGCTCCTGAGCGGTAAGTGGTATTGCAGATTTGGAAGCAATTCCATTAGGCTTCCAACACGTGGCAGGGGGGTGGTAAGGAATACCACCCTCCATCGCGCACTAATGATCGGTCATCTTGGCAGTGCAATATTTCTCATCTTGGTAGTGCGATATTTCTCATCTTGGTAGTGCGATATTTCTCTGGGCCATTGGATTTAGCTAAAAAAATCGATGGTCAGAAATGACCGTGCTGTTTTGTTGGGCCATGTCTTTTATCCACGAGTCTTTTTAGGGTGTTTTTTCCCTCATATGTTGATTGGCACATGAAATAAGGATGATGGCAACTGTTGCAGCTTTTCGGGACAATGGCGTGGGGGAGTTAGCGGAGTTTTCCATTTGGTTGGAGAATCATCTAGTTCAACTTAATGTATTATTTGAGAGGTTAGCAATGAATGTTGTATAGGTAGGGTCATGTCTATGGCAGAATGCCCTTGGTATTTCCTGAGTCCATGAAAATGAAAGGTGTTTTTTATATGATGTACCATTATTTTTGGTTTAATGAAATAGAAGGATCATCTCTTGCTTCAGCAAAAAGAAAGAAAGAGAACCTCTAACATAAACTTTAATTTAAATTAAAAAATCATTGCCATGCCCCTATAGTCACCCACATTGAAGGCTGACTCAACGCACCGAGATGACCCATCTCTATAGGTTTGTGCTGCATCGTGACTCATTTCATCTCATCGATTTTCTCAATATGAAACTACATGATTCCATATTACACCTCACTTTTTATATTTCACAATTATTAGAATTCATAATTATAACACTCATTGAAGTATGTAGATAATCATTCCATACAATTATGCCTTAACATAACCAATATGAAAATGATATGAATGAAAGTAATATTATAGAATCAACAACCCAACTGGCCTAACAATTGTCAAATATTCAAATGTGTTACAACCAAGTGATCTCTAGTCTCATATAACAATTTAAAAATTATAAGAGCACACAATTCATACAAACCTATCCCCAAATTTCTTTTTTGATTTACTACCATCGATCACAACTTTGTCATAGATAAAAAAAATGTTTCACTTATAGAAATAGTAAGTACTCTTGTATGCATGCAATGTATGAAGAGTTAAGTGAAGGAAAGCAAGTTGAGTCTAATATTAGAAGTCAAGTGAGTGAGGGTTAAAAAATTAATGCCTTGTCAAGAAAATTTAAGTTAAGGAAAAGAAACATGTCAATTTATGTTAAAGTGAAGTTAAACAAGTTTAGTTAAAGTGTCATGTCATAGTTTGCATGAGGAAAAGAAAGTTAGAGTTTGCATGATTCTATATTTAGAAATTTTACTACTTATATACTCATGGTTGGGTCATTGTAATGTGAAGTAAGAAGAGAGAATAGTAGCAACTCGGTGGATGTGTATGAGAGAATAATTAATGAATATATATTCAAGCAGAAGCTCATGTACTTATTTGTCTTGTGTTTGCATGTGTATCTCTGCGTCTAAATAACGAGTGGTATCAGATCAAGGTTTAGCAAGGTTTCAAAAAATAAAATGAGTTAAGAAGGCCATGAGCTACTTCCACTAAGAGCCTTGGCTACTGAGAGTAGCATGCAAATTGAATTTTGCATCCATTGGTCCATAAGTAGAAACTAGAGCTCATTGAGAGTTTGTAAACCAAACTACTAAAATATTAGGGTGAGTAGCCTACAGAACCACCACCATATCAAGAGGAAAGATCCACCGCCATTTGCCAAAGGAGTCTCCACTGTACACTGTAGCCATGAGCCTCCATAAGAATTTTCGTAGAAGAGCTAAGAAAAGTTGATGATAGTTATTGGGAGCCATCGTTAAAGTGAAGGTTAAAATGATTAGTTTTAAAGATAATCAAGTGTATGTGGCGTTCATTTCTATAAGGCTGATACAATAAGGAAAGAAGACTAAAGAAAAAAGAAAGACAACAGTCATGGGTCACAAAGCAAGACTGAAGAAAACTGATAAAATAAATCAAAAGGAAGGACCAAAGTAGTTCGAAGAGCTCATAGAGGTTCTCACCACAGACGGGTCATCTAAAAGAGAATTAGATGAAGTAGAACAATTTTAGGATGAATGGATCAGGATAGATCTCGTAACACTTCCAAATTTTATTGGTAAAACTTTTAATTTTTGGGAACTGTCAAAATGAAAACTTTTCTTCGAAGTAAAGAGTTGATTCAGTATTTGTCTAATAAACCATATGATGAAGTATGTGATTCCTTAGTATTGGATCTTATAAAACATGCATTGCATGAGAAGCCCTTTTGCAAGGTAGTAAAAGATACATCTTTGTAAGAAGCATGGAAGACCCTGGAAGTAGAATTTGGTATAAATGAAAGTTACATAAAGCAACAAATTCTATTACAGTCCGTTAACGAATCAATAGAAAGTCAACTATAGGCCTAAGAAAAAATTAGCAAGACTCCAGGAGGAAAACAAAGCTTGGAGAATCCCACTCAAATGTGGATGATGGTCATAAAGACTACAAAAGTAAAACCCATCATGTAGACATGCATATGGATGAAGAAGACACAGAAAAAATTGCAGAGTGAGAAGTTGAAGCCTCTAAGTGTGAAGTAGAGAAAGAGAATATAGATGCTCGTATAACCCCACTATTACATGGATGGTGAAGATGATGGTGAATCCCACTATGACGAGACACATGTGGATGGTGACTGCAAAGTGATTTTTGAATGATGTTGGTATTGGTGATATATTGTTCACTAAAATAACTGTTGGAAAGAATACTGAGGGGGGGGGGG
>APFE030815321.1:0-19763 GCA_000404065.3 Pinus taeda | reverse complement strand
TATTGGAATTCAAGAAAAAAAAAAAATATCTAATTGTGATTCTTCAAAATCTTGTTTTTATAATTAAAAGAAGAGAAAGTAGCGCTCCAAGATCACTATAGTTGGGATGGCTTAATAAGTCAAGAAGATTGGAAGTGTGGCAGATGTTAGTGAATTGAGAGCGGATGTAAGAGTCAGGCAATCTAAAAGGATGTGTTTTTCATCTTCCACCTTCTTAGTATCACAAATCTGACAAATTCTATCATATGGTTCTTCAACTTGTCCTAATGATAAACCACACTTGTTGGTTCAAAACGCATCGAAAAATGTATTATAATGTGATTTCCACCAAAAAAGCTTCTCAAAAAACTTGATATGGATCAGAGAAGTCTAAATTCAACAAAATTCTATCATCCCAGTGAGTCTTGGGAGTAGACCACCGTCTAATTTCACTTCGAAGCTCATGAGAATTAGTTCTAAGCTTAGTGATGTTCATTTTTTTCTTAGTGTTGGTCAACACTAAGAGATAATTATGGTTATCAAGGGTGGGGTTGATAACTTCCATATAGTATCTTAGCTTCCTTTTACCCTCCAACTCCCTATCATCCCATAGCTTGTCCTTAAAATTTGAGGTAATAGTATCTTTCACACTATCTTTGTTTCCAATAATGATCTCCTCCTTAATCCCCCAATGGTTGAGCCAAGATTGGGCCTCCCTATACCACCCTTCCTTGAGGCGAAGGTGGGGGCTATGACTAAAGTTAGAAGCTATTTTTGGGAGCCTTTTTGATTCCATGTTGTAAAGCTTCTTCTTATACTTCAGATATCTAAACATAGTCGTACTTTCAATGGGGGGTAGGCTAGCTTCGATCAAGAGGATAAGATAGGGAGTATTTCCCTTGATCTTTACGTTGTAGGTTATGAATTACTTTTGAATCATCTGAATCTTTATTCGTGACTCTCTGTATATACTGCAACCCAAACTTCACATTTGTATAAGACAACAGGGGTGACGAGAGTCTCAAAGAGGAACCTTTTTTTACTGCAAATGCAAAGATCGACCGACTTACAATTGTTTTCAAGCTCATAATAAACTTTCCAGCCTCCAATAGTCCTCTTCTAGATGCTAGAATTCTAGTTGAGCTGATGAGGAAAGTCAATACCCAAATATTTGTAAGAACGAACCTGCTTTAAACAATGGTTATCATAGACGAAGCTACCATGGGTGGTCTTTTTGATTTAATGATCATGACTTTAGTCTTGTCGGTACTAACTGTCATACCCATCTTGGAGCACTAGACATTAAAAGTCTTAAGTTGTTTGTCTAGGTCATCATGGCTTTTGCAAGAAGAATGATATCATCAACATAAAGGAGAAGAGTAATGATTATACCACCAAGCTCGGTGCCCTTGCAACTTGCAGTTTCCAGACATTCCTTAAGCTTATTGATGTAAATGCGAAAAAAGGTAGGGGATAGGGGACACCCTTTCTTAATCCCGATATTGCATTTAATATCTTTAGAGCACTTTTCGTTGGCCTTAAGCTTGGCAATGGCAGTCTCATAAGCAAGATCACAACAATCCTCAGTTCAGGAGGAACCATGATCTCTTCAAGTCTCTCCCAAAACTTATCTTGAGAAACATTATCGAAAATTTTTCTAAATCCACAAAACAACAAAAGAGATCAGTGTTACTATTACAAATTAATAAGTATAATAACTTTAATTCTAATTTATCATTATTAACATATTATAAATTTTTTCTTAATATTATAAATTTTATAAATCAATTTAAAATTAAATTATATAAATTAGTAAACTTATTAATTAATATAATATTTAATAACAACGAAATTTAATTTAATGGAAATCAAACCAAATAATAATAAACTTAAAGATAAATTTAACAAATCTATAAAACTAATAATATTTTTTAACTTTTCAAAAATTTAGAAATATATTTTAGAATCTATCTTAATCATGATTAAAATTACTACCAGAAAAGCTTTACAACCTTAAAATTCTAAAAGTACTACCACCCTTTCTAAAAGTTTTTCCTTCCTTTCTTGTGGGAACGGGGATACATTTAAAAATGTTAATAATGTTAATATTCAATTTTGTTAAGTATCTCTCAGTAATATGGAAGTTTTTCCTTCCTTTCTTGTGGGAAGGGGATACATTTAAAAATGTTAATAATGTTAATAGACTACTTCATCTAATAGTATCCTCCATGATATATATAAATATATTTTATTATTATTATTTTAAAATTTTAAATGATATTTATTTAATAAAAAATATTTACGTATTTGTAAAATATAATTAAGCGAGTGATTGGGAGAAAGGAGATGGATCTTTATCTGTTGAAAGGACAATCAGTGAAGGTTCTAATACATGAGAGTGATAGTTAGAGCGAATTTGGCATAGGGGGATGGGACATCTACACTACATAACTCTCCCTATGTTGTAGAAGAAGGTTACTGGTTTTCTGGTGAGTTAGGCACATGTATGGAAAACTCTCACCCCCTCTCTATTTGTGAATAACATAAATGTGTAAATGTCGAGAGGAGATGTTTTAATAAGCTGGAGGTGGCCAGTTAACTTGGTCACCCTCAGCTAGTAAACTAAAGGTGATGGTAAGCACTCATGTAACATAGAAATGTCACATAACAACCATTTAACTAGCAAGAAGAAAAAAATAATAGATCACACATTAAAATGATCCCAATAACATCTCCCAGTAGACAAATCACTCATGACAAATCACTACAAGTCCAACACAAAATAAATCCCCACTAGTTTAAACCAAGTGGGGATCATTCAACTATAGTTTACAAATAAATAAATATAATATAATATAAATGTAAAATGGATTAATTTATTCTTTTAAATATTACTTATTATTATTAATTTATTCATTATTATATAAACGAATATAAAATTAAGGTTTCAAAAACTATAATTTTTTTTTTTTAATTAAAATATTATTTTGTGTGTTACTTAATGTGAGTTCTAAGATGATTGAGATAACTATACATCTAACTTGTGGCTTGAGTAGTTGTGACCAAGCGGCATCTATAAACAGTGAAAATCATCGGAGATCACATCTAATCTAGACTGTGCTAGTGTTTAGCATAACAAGATTTTTGTCCATAAAATTTGGAACCAATGACCTTTACACCACAAAATGTCTTACAAAATATGTTGTCCCCAACTACTCTATACCTGATAGACTTTAATTATTATTAAAATATATGATGCAGGAGCATTCTGCTCAATATTATCATTGTATTTTAGTAGACATAGGGGGTCTTGTGTTTCAAGGAAGTTGGTTTCCTAAGTATTGAATTAATGTAATTATTAAGAGTTTTGAGTGATTTTAATGAGAGAAGGTAGAATATGATTTAATTGAATATAGTGAGACATATTTGTAAATATTCTCAAATGTAGGAGAATATGAGAGATTTAAGATAGTTGAGAGACTGAAGGATTTGAGAATTAATTGTAAAACTCAGATTAGGAGTTAGTTCATGATTTTGTGGATTTGAGAGAATCCTTAGGGATAAGGAAGAGATTTTAAGATTTCATTGAGATGTTTATGGATCTAAACCAGGAATTGGTTTTAGAATCCTTTTGTATAAATGTAAGCCTAAAAGGCATAAACAGAGATTAGATGGTGAGATAGTTGGACAATTAAGCTAACTACAGGGTGACTGTAAGCCTACGGGCAGATTGTAAACAAAGGCCACTGACATTAAAAGATCAGGCCAAAGATAGTGAGACTGTGTAAATGTTTGTTTATATATACAAAGATTAATTCCGAAATTGTATAAGTGTGTGGTTTGAGTATCAAATGATGAATTGTGAATTAATCAGAGTATTCTGTATAACATATGTGTGCAGACAGAGTCCACACGAATACACAAAGGAGAAGAATAATACAGAGGAATGTAATGGATCGTTGAATCCATTCGAAGAACCCAAGTAATGGTTTGGAGCGATCTTGATCAAAGAAACATATAGAGTTAAGCTCAGGAGGAGTCACGCAGCAGAACAGTGGAAGGATGGGAACCATTGAAACAGTTGAAACCACAGTGAACCATTGAAGAATGACGTATAACCCAAATAAAGAGATGAACGAAGAAATGAAGTGTTAGTGTATAGGAGCCGTCGGAGCTAGAAGATCAATGGCCAGGATTAAGTCGTAGCGAAGGGAGGAAGTTGTGTCACATTGCAACATATTATAGCAGTGGGTAAACCCTAGCTGCAAGCGATTTGCGATTACGAAATGTGATCTTATTGTTAACTGTTGGATCGAGCTCTCAGATCAACGGTGGAGGACTGCTGGTAAATCTCGCATCGCAATATTCCAAAGGGAGGACTTAACCTTGGGCCACAAGTCTTGCGATATGCGACATTGCGATGAGTAGTATTGATCGGGCGAGAGGATTTGCGATATGCGATATCAAGCGGACCCGAGAAGGCAATGGACTCGGGTTTATTATAGTTTGGAATCCGATATGTTACCACATATCGGATGCAATGGAGGAAGTCATGTGTTAGTGTGACCGCGGAGAATTGTGATTGCGATTGTGATAAGGCATGCATCGAGAAATGTGCATAGAATAGGAATAAGTGGGAAATGTATGGTTACACATGTTGTTGTGAATATTTCTATTGTATGAGAATCATGATAGAAATAATGCCTATAGATAGATTTGTGGTTAAGTCCAATATAACCAACGGATAAAGAGTGGGTAAGGTTGTATATGTGCGGACATTAAGGTTTAACGAAGGGTTCATTAAAGTTATATGCGAAGGTTATGAGGGTTAACCAAAGTCCCAATTGAAAGGATTGATGACGAGCATGAACTGTAGTTAGTTTATGGAATTTTTTCTGCAGAGGTTGATAAATCATTCCACCGAGAATTAATAAAATAGGCCTTAATCTTTATTTTATGAAGATTTGATCCAATAAGTTATATTAATTCCTTGGGCAAAATGATTTATGTATTTTAATATGCATAAGGTGGGTAAAATAAAAGTTTTCCTACATCAATATATCATTAATTTATTTTATAAAATAAAATCTAAATTTGATTATTCCAATAATCAATAAAATATTACGTTATTCTTTTTTATTTCCAAATAAATTTTTTCTCCAAACGCCTCCATCCATGTGAAGAATTTACATACTTTCTTTAATTATAGGGATAAATCTACATTGAACGATTGAAAATATGTGATTCCTTCCATTGCCTAAGGCACATTATAAACTCTAAAGCAATAACGCACCTAATATGCTCCACAACGATTGGGACACAACGTTTGTAAGTGAGTTGGAATGATATAGTTATGATAAAATACTTTCTTCATGGGTGGATACCACTTTCCACTCATATCAATATATCAACAACACTATAATTTGAAATGACATTGTCAATCATCTCATTAGTCTACTAAACATGTTGAGCAAAGGGAATCTCTTCTAGCAACCCAATTTGAACTCCTCCTACAACAAATAACACCTTTGAGGATTTAACATGATTGAATGTAGGCAGTAAGGTAGGAGTAACAACATTATATTCAAGAGCTTCTCTTGATGTATGTATCTCAAGGGAAATAGGATTATCAATTCCCTATCTATTCTTCCCAAGTCCACCTCTAGTATAGCCCATCTTGTTCAACAGTTGTGACCCAATGCCTATAGAGTTCTTTTCAAAATTGGGAGAAACAACATGATTAATGGCCAATAAACCATGTGATGGAACAAAAACATCAACACCAATGATCTTGTAATAAAATGGAATACAAGCAAATATAATCAATACATGAGTTTAGCTACACAACACCATCAGTCTTCTTCTCAACATTCTATAGTTGTTTGACCTCCAACTCCTCATGGTTCTATTTGCAGTCATATAGGATTTGAATAGACTCATGCATTTTGGTCAACTGCATCAATAAGAAGTCATGATACTCCTTCAAAACCTCATAGTAATTCTTCAATCCTACTTGCTATGTTTGCAATTGAGCAATAATATATGCAATGTAATGACTTCTTGATCAAGCAAATCAACATTCTTCTCTATAGAATAGGTAGAAACATCATCAATTTTGTCATACAGAAAAGCTAACATTTTCCACACCTCAATAGAGTTGTTTTCAATTGCTATATGTACCTATAAACTAGCAAGTTTCACAATGAGACCTCTTGCTTATTTACAACATCCATCCAATCCAGTGTACAAAATTTGACCTCAATCTGAGAAGTTGCATGCAAGAGATTTATGACGAGGGACATAAAATAATGGAGATGTATGGGGTGACGTGAAGGACATCCCTTGCATGATTATGAAACAACATTATTAACATATGCTTCGTGGTTGGGTGTGGTGGATTAAATAAGATCCTTTTCATGGAATAGGGTGGACGAAACATTTCCCATTGATTACTCGAACCCCAATGTTGTCAAGAAAGCCTTTATTTGATTTTAAATCTCCAAAGGAGTTGTGGATCAAAGGGTATTGAAGAAGACAAGCTTATAAATAAAAGGAATTAAAATTGAATCCAAAAAAATGGAAATCAACAATGATTTACTGAAATTAGTATCTAAAAACATATGTTGAAAAGTGTTTTTAAAATCACCCACAATTTTCAAATTTTATACACTAAGGGAGATGACCAAATTAATAACTAATAAAACAATATAAATTTCAACTTGATTTTAGATAGTAATATCAAAAGTCCATAAATATATAATTTGAATGTTTCTTTTGAATAATAAATGACCCTCCCAAATTTTGCGAAAAATTGCACTGAAATGACATAAAACTTAAATATTTCATAAATATGTTCTAATAAAACATATATCATATAAATGTACACTTTTAAATATAAAATGTCATATTTACTTAAAAGATAACCTTCATTGTTCTTTAAATTACAATAACTCGAACAGGGGTAAAATCCGAAGTCCCGCACCTTCAATGACTTCATACATTCGTCATATCCCTCGTGTGCCATTTCGTAATGGACATTTATGTGTTATTACAATCCGTTTGTCCCGTGTGGTTTTTATGGCCGTACATTGAATTTCGCGTGCATTTGGATATTGGGTGCAGGGGTTAAATTTGACGCCCGTATGCAAGTTTTTGGTGATTTTACACGTAAAATACGATTTATTTTAAAATTTAAACATCATCTCTAACTTGCAAATAATTTTCAAAAACGTCATTTTGACGGGCATATTAAAAACTGACAAGTTCATAATATATATATATAATAATATATATATAGCTTGGCAGAATATTAGAAATTTAGAGGTCCCAGTGCCCACCGTCCCAAACTCGAGTTAATCCCAAGGAAAAGTCCGGAACAATAAATATCAAATTAAGTTATAAATGCCATGGCAGTGATGGCGTGGCACGCATTATTGAGTGATTTAATTGGGCAGCTGCCACAGCGGGCCGGTGACCTCCAGGGTCCAGCGTCCAGGTTCCCATCTACCAAGTTCCGTATCTCCAAATTGCAAATTTGCAATTATGTTTTAGTTTGGCTGGCTGAAACAACAAATTATCAGATTTGATGTGAATTTTCTTGTAGGGTAAGGGAAAATTTGCATAGGTAGCGACTCCCAGACAGTAGACTCCAGTTAATCTCAAGCAAACGTTATCCGTCCAGAACAACAAATATCAAATTAAGTTATAAATTCCATGGCACTTCTCCACGCATTTTGGTTGATTTAATTAATTGGGCTGGTGACCTCCCATCTACCAAGTTCCGTATCTCCAAATTGCAATTATGTTTTAGTCTGGTAGCTGGCTGGCTGAAACAACAAATTATGAGATTTGATGTGAATTTTCTTGCAGAGTAAGGGAAAATTTGCATAGGTAGTGCAAGTTACCAGTCGCCATAAACAGACTGGCTTGCCCTTACGAGCAACTTCGCTGAAGAAACTAGTCTTTCTGGCCTTCCAGACTCCAGTTCAAGTCTTATTCCCTTCATGAGCTTCCAATTCAGGTTCAGGTGAAGGTGCTCTAGTAGGGGATTCTTATTAGCTTTTATCCACCTATTTGACTACAGATTGACCTTACTCTTCACTAACACTCAGAAACTCCCGACTATGCACATCTCTCTGGCCCCTTCTTCACGCCTTTCTAACATCACTTCTTGCTGTAATTTTTTTCTTTCGTCCCTTACCAGTCGTCCACTCTTTTGATCGGTAAGGGTTTCTATTCCGTTATTACTTACCTCACATGCATCATAATGTCTCTTTCCCTCGCCAGTCGCCACCTCGCTCCTTTGGTTTACACTTAGTTTTATGGTTTACCTCGCAAAGCGTTCTGACTAGTTTTACGGTTTACCTGGCAAAGCGTTCTGAGTAGGAACTTCGAAGTCACATAGTTTGGGCGGAACAATACAGATTGGAAGGGAAGTACCTACAATTATTTTCCGAGGTATGTAATAGGAATCTCTCATGAAAACTTTTCAGATACATCCAATTTTGAATTGTCGTGCATTATTGGAATTGTTATAATTTCAAAATTAAATCTCTCTTTCTCCACATTGTACATCTCCACTAAAGCGTGAAGAGAAATATCAAAAGAGATGTTGGCAGGATTCATATCTAATAAAATCGTTTTCCCTTGCAATTCATCGACTGCGAGTCTCTGACCTATAATTTTCATAAAAACAAAAACAAAATAATCAATAGTCGATAGATGGAATTTGAAATTTTGATTGTAAAACATTTGAAGGAAGAGTTATCCACAAAATATAGATTGAACTTTAATACCTTCGTGGATTCACCATCCTTGTTCTTAAGAAAGGAAAGAGAAATTTCGTCTTCTTTCCCTGCGAAGAAATCTCTTAACAAAGCTATAAGACTCCCTCCATGTCTTTCTGCTAGTTGCTTCAATTTAAGGTATCTTCCGCACTTCGTTACCACAAACTCCTCCAACTTATAAGATTCGAGAATCCAGAAAATTTTCCAACGAGAAAGATATTTATCACCCTTTCCCCACTCACAATCTCCGCGGTCATTTGGAAACTGTTGGTAAGTTTCCGACCAAAGTCCGTCTCGAAATGATCAACTAATGAGACTAGTGTTTGAAACAATGCTTTAGTGTCTTTGTTAGCAGGAGCATGCCCTACTATTCTATCCGCCACTTTCTTAGGCAACTGATCCCATTGATTGCCAAAATAAACCATTTCGAAATTAAATAAATCATCTATACTCTCCTCAAGTAAAGGAAAAGGAAAAGCATAATCAAGATAGAATTCCTCATGGCCATCAAACATAACAAGTAGCAGCGTGTTGAGAGGACGACCAGATATATTCAGTGGCTTTCCTTCTCCATTAGTGAGCATGCTATCAAATTCTGATTGGAACTGCTTTAGAAGATTCTCCTCATTTGATAAACTCTAAAGAGATAGCTAAAGTGAGTGGAAAGGAAAAATAATGTATGCTTTGCAATTTTTTCCCCTGTGATATGTTTTAGGATCTAAACATAAAAAGAGTTAATTATAAAGTGAGAAGAGAAAACATGTTTGAAAATGTGGATCACCTGCTTTGTATACACAGCACAAGACCATGATTGATTGCATTGTTGTGCTTGAATTTTCTCCCATCTTTCCTCCAACAACTCGCTTCCTGCTATGCGCAAAATTTGTAGCATCTTCATCTTTAGCATGCTGTCTATCCATTTCCCTTCCAACTTAGAGCAATTTCTTACATCCAGAACTTCCAATGAGGTGAGGCATTTGAAATCCTTAGTGAGCTTCTTTAGCTTGTCAGTCTTTCAGTGATAGAACTCGCAGTAGTGAGAGACCTTTGAAGTATATACATAGTTCTTCAAGAGTTGAGCACGCTGATAAATCCAAGTGCTCCAGGTACTTGAGTTGGCAGAAACTTTTTGGCAGCTTCTGTAGACTTTGACAACCGGTCATAATTAGCTTTCTTAAACTTGTTACTTCTCCAAATCGCTCCGGAAGCTTCTCTAGATGGTCGCACTCAGTCATGTCAAGATGTGTTAAAGTGGAGAAGTTGCAAAACCCATCGGCCCTGTATAATGTAATCACCAGGTTATATTTTATGCCGAGTAATTGCAGAAACAAAAGAAAAGAGAGTCAATCTAGGTTTGGTGTCGAATTGCATTTTAAATGGTCAAATCCGTGCTTATTTTGAATTTTTCCAGATATTCGCTTGCGGGCAATTATGATTATGAAATGTTTTATATAAAATCGTTTATAGATTATATTCCTTAGAAGAAATCATATAAATTTAAGTTTATAAATTATTTGCGTTAAAATTAGTTTAAAATTAAACTGTAATTAAATCATTTTAGTGTAGTTTTAAATAGTAACTAAGTTTTAAATTACAACCATTTTTCTTAACCTCAAATGCTACAGGAGTGCCAATTTTGGCTCTCATTATGAGTTTTTCCAATCTGTGTTAGTTTAGCTTCGTTCAATTTTAGTGCTTGATAATTTGGTTTTTAGTTTACTTTGTTTTAGATTGTATTTTTGTATTTTGCTTTCTTCTCTACAAGTGTATTAAGTGTAGAATTCATGTAAACAATTTCTTAATTTGATTATATATTCATTATTCAAATTTAACCCCTGGCTACCATTGTCAATGATTATTCACAACTGGGAGGGATGAATAATTTACTTGCCATGAATACCAGCACTGAATATCAACATTATTTCACAAAAATTACTATTTGTGGTATCCTGCATATTATTTTCCTCTAAACTGGTGTTAGTTGATATTTTTTTTTATCAGATATCTCTTCTATATTGTAGTGGGATGGGATGGGATGGGAGTAGCGTTCGGTTTTTATGTACCAAACAATATTGTAAATGTAATTTGAAAACCCAAAATTATGGTGTAAATATTGTCTTGTTTTTAGATAATTTTAAGATGAAATGATACCCAAAACAATAGTTGAACATTTCAACGCCCAGGGAAAATTATAGAAAAGTTTCATTAATATGTTTAAAAAGGAAGTATAGAAATGACATTTAGGTCGATTGGTAAAACAAAGAATGGAAATTTTGCAATGTCAGTAAGTTTTGCTTGTAAGCACAAAAAGGACTACCAATTTGGCCTCCAAAAAAATGACAAACGGTTATGTTAAAGTGAACAAGTAGCGTCGAGAACCAACAAACCTACAACAAAAACCATAGCCATTATGCAGCTGATAAGAGAAAACAAAACATTCTATAATAGACAGAGTCAGAGGAAGCAAGACAACATGATAGCAATTCTGGAGAACGTAAGGTCAGATAAAGGCCTTAATCAACAATACACATAATTATGTCTAACAATAATGTCAGTGACATGTTTGGGAAATCGATTTCTGTGCCAAGAACATGGCCAGATGTCTGAAATATCTTTCATCACTAGCATATTTTTTTTTTTCCTGATATTTCTAATTTCTTCCCATTTTCAGGTAGCTGATTTGTCTTATAATTTCAAAATTTTAACGTCCAAGTTTATTTTGGCCACCGTCGAAGTTTCAGTCCTTCTCTGTGAAAGCTACTCTTGAGAAAATATTAAATAATATAAACAATTAACAGGTATTTTTTTAAATATTATAAAGAATAAATAGGTATATTTTCTGGTTAATATTATTTCTTGTATCATTGCAAGATTATTTTTTTAATATGATTTTAGTTGATGAAATGAAATTCATATATACTAAATACTTTATTTTTATTATATAGGTATTATATATCAAAAATGTCTTCAAAAAAAGGGAATCAACTTTCTATCAAAAAAATTTGTGGATGGTCTAATACATCTCAAGCTTCATTGCCTGATAAAGAAGATCATGATTTTGATCTAAATGAAGATTTAGATGTCTTGGGGAAAAATGAAGAATATGATATCTTGGAGCATAATGAACAAAGTGATGAAGAATTTCACCACGGAGAACCTAGCACCCAAAAGAAAAGAAAAATGAAAGTAAAAAGATAGTTTCGTGATCAGTGGAAAACTAAGTATAAGTGGTTGAGAGAGGCAAAGCATGAAGGAAAAACAGTTATGAAATGCATATATTGTGAAATTCATAAGGAAATGGAGCCATGGGGAATTGGGATTGGTTGCTCTACATTGCAGCATGATTCTATAATTGTTCATGCTAATTCAAGCATTCATAAACTCTCACAAGAAAAGTGGATATGTGGAAATGAGAAGAAGGCGAAGTCTATTACAAAACACATTGCATGCATTGATGATATGAACAAAGAAAGAGTCATCACTACTATGAAATTAGTGTATTGGATGGTGCAAGAAGATCTACCACTTTCAAAATATGAATCTCTTTGTTTGTTTACAATGTCTTTACACACGCCAAATATGCCAAAGAACAAAGAGTATACATCATATACAAATCACATGGCTGCAAAAGAATTCCTTTTTGCTATAGCTCAGTATCTTGAAGAGCTACAAACTTCCAAAATGCTAGATAGCCCTTTTTTTCATTGATGTTAGATGAAAGTACAGACCGTAGTTTAGAAAAACATCTTGTGATTTAAGCACATTTTTAAACTCAAAAGGATTGGGTCCTCCAATTTCATAGTTTTTAAAGCTCATAAATATCTGCGATGGAAAAGGGAAAACAACTTATGATGCAATCAAACATTTAATGGAATCAAGGGGCCTTTCAACAGAAAGATTGATAGGAGTTTCCACAAATGGTGCTTGTTCAATGCTTGGTAATGAAAATAGTTTTATCACTTTCTTGAAGAGAGATGTACCTAATCTTGTAGGTGTTCATTGCATTGCTCATCGTGAAACCTCAGCTGCATCAGATGCTTCAAAAAAAATACCTGAATTATTATTTGTTGAGAAATTAGCAAATAAGGTATATTCTTGGGTGCAAAATTCTACAAAAAGAAATAGTCAACTTATTACTCTATAGGAACTCATGCAACTTGAAACTCTTCAAGCTCTTCAAATCCATGGAGTTAGATGGGTTTCAAGGGGACAAGTCATTGAAATACTTGTTGTACTTATGCCTCCCATATTAACATTGTGGAAAAATGAAAGAAAAGACTCATGGTATGATAAGGCAAGAATCTTTTCAGTACAATTTTGTTTATATATGCTTGCAGATATAATGTGTGAATTAAACAAGTTGAACAAGCAATTCCAAGAAGAGTACATTGATGTCAGCTCTTTAGGGGCAGCCATAGATGTCACAGTAAACACTTTGAAAGGTGGTTTTTATGAAGCGACACATTTGCAAATGGCACATGTTATTTATCTAAATTTCTAGATGCCTCTAAATTTGGCTTTCTAGAAATTTGTGATAAGGAGGGGCTTGTTCATAAGCATGAATTATGATTTGTAGCAATTCCACATGCATATGTTGATTGTGTTGATATACAAAAACAATCATGGAAACCGTGTATTGAAGGTTAAATAGAAAGTTGCAAACAACTTGCAAAAGATTATGTTCAATCTCTCGTAGAGAATCTGAACGGAAGATTCCCTGATCTTGCATTTTTCAACTCAGCAAGGTTGTTTAGCCCTTGCCATTACTTAGAGGATGTTCATGGCAAAGAATGAAATTCAAAGTGTTGGCTCGAAAAGATTTTTCAACACTTAGAACATCCTTATTATCAAAGTGAAGAAAACAAAACTACATTTGATTTTGAGGCTTGTTTGAAAGAGTTGCATCCATTGTTGACACTCTTCGTGTTAATGGCGAGGGATCATCCATGAAAGATGCATGGAGGATTTTTTTATGTTACAGGGTTGCATACAAATTTTCCGAACATGTCAAAATTATGGCAGGAGATACTTACTATTCCTGCAAGTACAGTTGCTTGTGAGAGAGGATTCTCAAGACAAAACATAATAAAGGATGTTCGAAGAACAAAGCTATCATTAGTTGCATTGGATGCCTTGATGCAGGTGTCTCTAACAGGGCTTGATTCATCAATGGTGGAATGGGATAGGGTATTTGAAATCTGGAAATATGCTAAAGAAAGGAGAACCTTAAATATTTAAAGTTTTTGCTTTTATTTTTATGTTTGTAATAGTGGTGTTTTGACAATTACCTCTTTTGGTGAAACTATCCGAAATTTAGTTTGTGTACATGATGATATTGAATCTATTTTTTGAACATTTACATAGTTCATGCACATTATGTTTTTGGTTTGAAAATTATTTCACAACTATTGTTCTTTTAATGGGATTAACATGGTAGTGACTCAAATGTAAAACATGGTATCTGTGAGTGAATTATTTTTGTCAAATTTGTTGCAACAATATTAACATTCATTATTCTCATGTGAAAGTAATTATGAATATATATATTTTTCACTTCATTATATTATTTTTTGTTGTTTCTATATATATTTCCCATCTATTTTATCACTATTTCCATTTTAAACAAAAAAAACTCAGAACATTTGAACAATCTGGAAAAATTTCAGAAAAATTTGATCAACAGGTCTCAAAACAAAGTGTAGCAATGAGACTTGAGCCGAGTGGTACAACAAAGAATGGAAAACTTCAACAATTATGAGTACAATTTGAAATTAGATGAAACTTGTACAAATAAAATTTAAAAGCCATATGATAAATAAAAACGTCACAAAAAAATTCCTTGACGGGTAGGGTTACCCGTCAAATTTAGCCCCTGATCGGGTGAGTCATCGACCCTTACATATATAAATGTTTTTTTATAATTTAATTATTCCTTAATATTAAAATTATTATTATTATTCAGATGTTTTATAAATATATAAAATATTTTTATAATTTAAATATTATTTGATATTAAAAAATTTAATGATTTATTTATTATTTATAATTAAATGTTTATTGTAAAATATTTTAGTTTATGTTTTGGAAATTTTTCTAGCATAATATTTTTAGTAATTTTTTTAAAATATTATATGGATTTGTTGGAATCACGAACTTAAATTATAAATTTTCTACAAAATTTTTCCATATATTGAATCTATATATAATTAAAAAGTTATTTTAAAATCATAAAATTTGGACTAAAAAATCATGAGATTTCAGTTTAACAACTCCACAATATATAATAATTAAACCAGAAACAATTATATAAACCAAACCGAAAAACATATCTTAAATTATTACCTTTTTTCCATTTAAAATAAACCAAATCCTACCTAATAAATATTTTTAATAAAATTTTATATTTTAGACATTTAGACGATGGCCTACTATGTTGGCCGGTAAACGTACACAAATGCATATCAACGACTTTTATGGTTTATGCATATTTCTTAATTTATCGCGAGCAACACGTGCGGCAAAAAGTCATAGGAACGGCTAATGGTCTACGTGAGTCCTCCCTCTGGCTACCCATCTTCACCTGCATTCACTTTTTGTATATCATACTCTCCTCCATCTCTTCTTTGCTCATACTTTCAATTCCTTTCCACCGCAAGATTTTACAGGGTTTTCTTTATGTTCGCTCATACGCTTTACTCATTTTTATTGCAACATTTCCTGGTGTGCTGTTTTTCATGCAATTTTTTCAGCGCTTTCTGCTTAAATTGGAGTAATTTGTGAATTTGCAGGGGAATCAATGGATATTATTCCCAATATTCCCGACGAAATCGGCCGAGAATGCCTGCTCAGAGTCTCTTACAGGTCACATGATAACCTCAAAGCTGTTTGCAGAAGCTGGGAGGCTATGGTGCAGAGCCCGCGGTTCTACGAGGACAGAAAGATCTCTGGGTTTAGCGAGCAGTTTATATGTTTGATTCAGGCCCTTCCTCAAGGGGAGTTGGCTGAGAAGAATAAGTGGCAGGCCACCAGGGCTTATGGGTTGACTCTATATGACCCTCTGCAGGGCGGTTGGGATCGGCTTCCTTCAATTCCCCAATTTTCTGATGGGATCCCCCTCTTCTGTGAGTGCGTTTGGGTAGATCAGAAGCTGGTTTTGATTGGGGGATGGAATTCCTCCTGCTGGGAGGCGATGAATTCTGTGTTTATCTATAACTTCACCACGGGTAAATGGCGGCGCAGAGCAGATATGTCAAGGGTTCGATCCTTCTTCGCCTGCTCTATTTCTCCCACTGGGCTTATCTACGTCTCCGGAGGACACGACAGCCATCGAAATGCTCTGCGGGCTGCAGAAGCATATGATGTTAAACAAGACAAGTGGGTAGGGTTGCCTCCTATGAACGAAGAGCGAGACCGTTGCCGCGGAGTGTTTTTGGATGGAAAATTCACTGTGATAAGCGGGTATTCAACAGAGTTGCATGGTCGAATCCAGAAGAGTGGGGAAGTGTTCGATCATGATGCAGGCGTTTGGAGCACATTGGATAATATGTGGAATATTGGGGGATGTCCGAGGTCGTGCTTAGTTGCTTGGGGGAGCTTGTCTTCATTCCATAACCAGCAAGTAATACGATATAATGGTAAGGAGAACGTTTGGGAAGTGGCGGCAACTCTTCCTGAAAGCATGGACGTTGCTACCTGCGCTACCGTGTGGCGTGACAAGATATTTGTGATCGGCTCCACCAGCCGTTGGGGTGAGCAGGTGTTTTACACGTTGGACAGGCATGGCAAGTGGGTTCCCGTTGAAAAGCCACATGATTTTGTGGGATTTGTTCAGAATGCTATAACTGTGCAGATATGACCATGTTCCGCTCCGTGCAGGAATGGTAAGTCTCGATTAAAACAACTCTCCATATTATAAGCGTGAACAGAGAAATTATGTGAAAATATTGAAGTTTCACTATAAAGTAGTTGCTACCAGAGGGCGCGATTCTGCGTGGGGAATGAGCGGGATTTACGGGAATATTTATATTTATACCGTTACCAATCATCTACTGATTACAAACAGCAACTTACCAAAATATATTTTATTTATTTTGTATTCATGTGTGCAACGTTTCGGGTTAATTTGAAAACTTTTTGGGAATGCTGTTTTTATTTTGTGGGATTTATGGTTTTATAGTGTTTAAATTGTTTTTCAAATGTATAAATAAATTTAAATTTCAAATTTTGGTGTATTTAAATGATGTAAATTTTATAATTTAGATTTTAATAAATTTTTATTAAAATTGGAGAAAAAAAAAAAAAAAAAAATCTAATAAAACAACCAAAATTAAAAGATTTAGATTAAGTTTTGAAGATGAGTATCTTTTATTTATTTAATTATTTTCATATCTAAATCATATGATTTTTCGAGTCTTTCGTCCGCTTTCTCGTTTCGGCTTCTCCTTGGGAAGATCTCTCATCAACGGTCTTCCGTTAGTGAGTTCATCCGATGGAAGCAAGGAAACCCTTATCTCCATTGTCAGCTAGACAACGATGTATTTTCGGTGTTGAGTTTTTTATCGGTAGAGCATTCTGGTTTCGAGTCCCAAGCTTTAGATTTCACCCATGTTCGATTCTACCACTCTACAGTGTTTGAAATTGTTCCTCCTACACTGTTATGGTCTTGCTTTGATGACATGCTTGACTCTTAGGTTCGCGGTGAGTCACAGTAGTGCTTCATCGCTTCGAACAAGATGCTTTGTGTCACAGCTCTGGTTTGGAGTTTGGTTTGAATATCATTTAGCTGTATTTCTTGTTTATCATTGTGTATAATTAATTCTTATCTCTTGGCTTGATAAGTTTCGCCGGAGGTTTTCTTGCCGTTCGAGAATGGTAGAACGTGTTAGACCAAACAGTACGCAGTGGAAATTAAAAGACAAATACAGTATAAATAATCATACACAAATGACACAGTGATTTAACGTGGTTCACCCAACCAATCTAGGCTACGTCCACCAAATAGAGGCATCGACAATCTTATTATTAAATAGGAGATTACAATAATTTATTTCCTCACACACTCTCTACCATCATACAATATCCGGGCATATTTTTATAGCCAAGAGAATAAAACTGACTCATAAATCCTCTCACATCAAATATAGGATGCATTAACTCTTTCCCAACAAAATAGAGCTAATATAGCAAAAAATCCTATTGTTGTCACCTACATGAGATTATTTCCCAAATTATTAAAACCGAAAATCTCAACAATCTCCACCTTGACAACAATTAGCCTGATACTCTGTTTCTTTATTATTTTTATCTTTTCTGCAAGCCAAGAGAAGCCAAACACCAACGTAGCTTCTCTAATAAAACTGGTTTCGTGAACATGTCTCCACAGTTCTCTTTTGTATGCACCTTTTCAAGAGAGACTCCCCTTTCAGTGATAACATGTCTTACAAAATGGTACTTGATTGGTATATGCTTTGATTTACTATGATAGGCTGGAGCCAAATGTATTGCACTTTGACTATCACAAAATAACTTGATGTTGTCCTACAACCTACCAAACTCACCAAACAAAACTTTCAACCAAATCACTTCTTTGCAAGCATGAGAAGCAGCTATGTATTCTGCTTCAGTAGTGGATAAAGCAATAATTTTTTGTAGCTTTGACATTGATCCAGATTTAAACAGGAACGCAATAAAATCTCGACTAAACAGGAACACAATAAAATACAGAGATAACCATATACACAAAGATGCAGCGGAAATAATACTTCATTTCATTAATGGAATATACTGAAATATGCTTACAACCGGAAATAGAAATAAACCAGCTAGGGCGATGGTAGCTTATCTCTGAGAAGAGATGTGTGGCTACATGCCTCTGAACTGAGTTACATGAGGCTCGAAGGCCTATTTATTGTTGAGAAACAATGGAAAAACCCTTCACATTCCAAAACCTAACCCTGGAAGATGAAACGCCAAATTGTGGGGCCCGTTTTTGGGTAAGTTGGTACATCAACTTCCCGGGGTCGCGAATTGGTCGTCTTATCTCTGTTTGACGCGCATGATAGCCCGTTGGAAAGATCTCTCCGAGGACTACGACGGAAAAGACGATTTTTAGTCACGAAAAATCGCTGGCGGTAGATTTCCCAAAAAACGTCGTTTAGGGCCTCAAAATGGCTCCGGAAGTTTAGGACCCGAAAAACTGCTAAAAATAGTAAATTGTGCTATAATTAAGGAAACTGAGAAAAAACTGCACGAAGCACTAGAGGGGATCCAAGTCGAATTAGCGGGTGGCCACCAATATCCACTTGGATCATCCCTCCCCCCTTAGGAAGCAATGGTCCCCATTGCGTTGAGTTCCTCCATGAGATGAGGGAACTTCTGCTGCACTTGGTCCCTGGTGAGCCACTTGCCTTGGTGAAGGAGTTGTCCTGCTTTGACAACTCGATATAGCTGGATATTCTGCTGGCGAGTGTGCTTGATCTGTGTGTCCATGATCCGATCAGTTGCAGCTTGTTCCATGCAAGCTGGATTTAACTCTGTGGGTGTGAGTTGTTCTGCAATGTCGGACGTGTCTAGTAACGGCGGAAAGTATGGCCGAAGGCGGTCGACATTGAACACCGGGTGCAGGCCAAGGAATGGGGGAATACTGAGCTCAAATGCATTGTCTCCCACAGCCTTGGTAATGGTATAAGGGCCATATCGAAGTGGTCTGAGTTTCCGATAGGCTCCGGTAATGCGTTCCTTTTGCAAATGCAACCAGACTTTTTCACCCACCTGAAACTTGTGTGACACCCGATGTTGATCATGTCGTTGCTTGTACTTAGCATTAGATTTCTCCAGATGTCATGGACCTGCTGGCGAATATGTTGGATGTGCTCAATGAAGCTGTTTGCCTTATCTGTTTCAGACTGGACATGAGCAGAATCTACATGAGTAGCTGCAAATGGCATGGCCACATCGATGGGACATAGTGGCTGGGAAACCCAGCCCACCTGAAAAGGG
>APFE030815315.1:0-11591 GCA_000404065.3 Pinus taeda | reverse complement strand
ATTAAAAATTAATTTTACAATATAATATAATTAGTTATATTCAATATATTACATTTACAATATAATATTAGGTTATATATAAAAATCCTTAAATATTGACTTCGTTACTTTATATATTGATATATTATATCATTAATTATGCTATGATAATGCTAAAAATAAGTAGTTAAGTAACTGCGGTATGATTTGAGTTAAGTAACTGTGGTATGATTTGATATTAATTCATTACATTTTATCTCTACTATTGATGTTTTGCCCTTTTTTTTTGTAAATCAACAATTCATATTAAGTCATAGAATACATAGAGTACAAAAAGGTGTGCTCGTGCAGACTAAAGAGCGACACTCTTGCCCAATTACAATGCTTCACAACCACCTAGATTGTCAAAATAACCCCCCCAAGGCTCACCACATAGGGTGGCACAGAGAAAAGTTGGGGACAACAAAACAAGGAATCCACCTAAGCATTTGGCAAAATAGAGATAAAACAGACCATATGGTCCTCCGAGACAGACAAAGAAAACTAAGTAAAAGATCCCTTAACATGAGAAACAGAGTACCAGCTACAAGACAAGTAAACTTGCGAAACCAAAACAGAACAAATTTTGAACATCAAAAGCATAGTGAGACTCCAATAGGAAGCCATTACAGCCCAAGAATTATATAATCCTTGGTGGTGGTATCCTGGCTGGCTGAAGTTGTGGCTTTATCGGGCATAGGTGGGCGCTGTGAAGAATGCTTCCCCTGACTGGTTCCCGTGGCCTCCTCTGCACCTTCCCCCACAATAGAGGCATCCTAGCATATGGTGTGCCTCAGAAGCCTAATCAACACCATCATCTTTTCGGACATATTGCTAAATTACTACTCCAGAGAACTGATTTTGAAATCCAGGGCTTCCAGAACCATCGTGTGATCCACAGATAAGACTAAAATGGCTTGGTGAGCCTGATTGAGATATTCTCCTTGCATACTGATAGCCTTCACTAACATTGTATTCATGCACCACATTTCCGCCTCTGTGCGAACATATTGAGTTGCCCGAGTAGTAGCCGTGCCGGGATCTTGAACCCATTCCATCTCCTTTTCCAGCTCATGTTCCTCCAAGTTCTCTTCCTCTTCAGCAAAAATTGCTTCCAGTTCCTCAATTTTGCATTTATCCTTCTGTGAAGTTCTCATTTCATATGCCTCCCAAGCATGTTGCAGGTCTTTATTGGCTAGAGCATTTCGACTACCCTCCCACGCCATTATTCTATGACAGAGAACAAAGAAACGAAACCTTCCGAGAGCACAATTGAAACGATGCTGATTTCCATTGGAGAGCATAGCATTGCTCTACATGGTATTTAATGTTTGAAGTAGAACTTGTCACAAGTGTATTCAAATATATCAGCCAACCACCCAACTTTGCATGGATTACTTTCAAAGAGTATTTTGTCATTATTAGGATAAGAAGTACATAATAAAATTAAAAATAATCCAACTTGTGATAGTTAATATTACTTTGAAAGATTATTTTGTCATTATCTATATTATTAGTCCCTGCCCAAAGGGCTGGCAGGGACTATAGTAATCAGTTTTCCGGACTTAGCATTAGTTCGACACTGAAACCAATGACTTTTTTCCCCTTTTAACCAAAGTTCGTTTATATTAATGAAATTCTTTTTTCTTCTGACCAATTACTGTACTTAAATCTTTTATTTTAACCAATCAAAGGAATCAAAGGAATCATGGTCTTATTTGGCCTCAAATCGAGGCATTCTTCATTTTAATACTTAGAGTAATAAGTAAACGCGTCATATAAATGTTCATATAAAATGAATGTTGGTTTAATGCTAGCATTAATTTATAGACATTAAATGTCTGTAGTAACATGATATATCATGTATGAGAAACAAGCTAGAATGTTTGACATGTCATTGCAGCTTCCGTGTCAAATTTGCAACTTGCATGAGAACCCAATGGTGCATGCTTGACAATTGTTGTTCACTTGAGAACCTGATCTGGCCATGGTCTTCCTTGTTTTAAACGTGACCTCCCTTTGCTGGCCTCCCTTTGTTTCACCTTCTTGGTCACTTGGTAAACATTGTTGTTCTGCTAGCTTTGTTGGTTGGTTGCTTGTAGGTCACCTGGTAAAGGTCCTAGATATGGAGTCGACTATCGACCTGGATGAAGCACCGTTCTGTGAGCGGCATCCTTTCCTCAGCCACCAAATAATGCCAACACCAAAATAACAAAAGGTAATTAGTTTTAACAACTCAGAAAAAATATGCAACTTTATTATATGCAATCAAAACACAATTCATGAATCAGGGGGCAGTTAGGTGTGAGAATGTCGTTGGGCATATTTGTGGGCAAGATTTCCATATTTTACCTGCGTCAAGCCTCCCGTGGGATTCATTGATTCCTCTGGCTTTATCAATATTAGTGGATTGACAGGAAGGTCAAGTGAGGTATTTCAACAATGAAATTTTAATGTTGCAAATATTAGTGTAATATTTATTACTGGGATAGGATACTCACAATACTGACATTCAATTCAGAGAGATTGGCGATATTTCCTCAACCTTCAATCTTGGATACCCACAATACTGGCATTCAATTCAGGTATGTTTTCCTCCTGAACAATTTTTTTTTTTTTTTTTTGAAGTATTTTGGAACCTTATTGTTGACAAAACAACTGAGCCCGCTGAGCTAACTATAACTACTACGAAAACTGCTGAACGATAAGCCCAATACCCCTTGCTAGGTAGCCTCAATGCCCTCTCAAATAAACCTGCTAAGTAGTGTCTTTCCTTTGTCGAACCCAACACTGAGCATTGCCTCCACCCTGGCTACAAGGTTTTTCCATTCCATATGTGGCACTTGTCGAAACAAGACCGGTATTATTAAAATTAAGGATGGCATTGGCAACATGCTATAGTACACAATAGTTCTTAGTGCAGACCTCCAGCCCACCTTCAAAACATGGGTGTCTTCTATAATATAAGGGCAGAGTTACCCTGTTGACCTGTGGGATTCATCAGCTCCAAATTAAAATAACAAATGTGCCAGCGAGTAAATTATAGCTATTAATTGACCGCCATGTATACGGGAAAACAAATTGTGGGAGAAACATCAGAAGCCAATTATAGTATCAGCTGGGTGTCATCCATACAAGGTAATTCATGTTTTGTTCTCTGAATTGCGGGGTGGGGTGAACTTATATATAAATGAGTGCGAAATTTTACCCTAATATACTTTTGTTGTTATATTGATAAATTTAGTTGATCAAGAAACAGATGCCTAAAGCTGCTAGCTGTGCATATTTTCAAATTCAATGAACCATTTTTTCTAGTAAAGAAACTAAAAAGTTATGTGTTACTGTTCCGCAGGTAGGGGCCATAGTAGTAGCATTCTTGGCATGTTGCTGCAATTGTTTGCTTGTTAGCTGGGGAGCTAGGTTGATGACTGAGGAGATCGGGTGCTGAGAAGCTTGTGTTGGTCACGGTGCTGACGAGATGGAGTTTGGACGTGAATAGTTGATGAACAAAATTACTATGTGAAGTGAGGACAATTAAAGACATGTGGAGGATGCAAGTGTTTATATGCTTGTGAGCCATGTGTATGTTTACACATATATTTCTTAGCGTCTCTTTTATATTCTTAATTTTTTTTTAACATAAAATGTTGACAAACTAATGCTAACATCACTTAATTGAAATTGAAACTTTCTGAACAATTAAACGGTGGCATAAAAAAGGAAAAAAATGGAACTGATAACCAACCTGATCAATTGCATAGGGCTTTTTCCTATGGTGAAAAGTAGAAACTCCTCTCCACCCAGCGAGAACGGTGATTCTAATGCCCATTTGCGTTTCCTGGATTTGAAGTTTTGAAACCAGCATTCCACGTTTTTCTGTTCAACTCTTCCGTAGTTCTTCAGAAGGGAAGTTATTCTCTCTATCTGTGCGACTGCATGCCATTTCTGTAAATATTTTTCAGTTTTTCCTTTTGTTGCGGTGTTCGTTTCCATCTTATACTAACGCTTTCACTGTTGTTGTTCTCTGCAGTCACACATTGAAAAAACAAGGAAGGGATCCTGCAACATCATGGCACGCTCATCGGACAGATATAGAAGCATCTTATGCAATGCCCAAGATTAACCTACAATGTTACCTGTCACCGCTATCCTGCTTTCTTCTGCCTGGACGATTAGCAATTTGGAAAAATCATTGTAATTCCATAGTCTTCAGCCACGTCTCCATCATGCATTATGGTTATTTATCTTTGCCACGTCTCTGCAATCAAAACTATTTAATATTTTAATAATTTCTTAAATAGTTTATACTTCATAAATTATTAATCTATAAATTAAAAATAACGCATTACTATTCTCATTTACAAATTATTAATTTATAAATTAAAAATTAACACATTAGTACTTTGATTTACGCATGTTCAGTTTCTAGTTAACCTATTCTATAGCTTAAGCTATACATCTTAAGCCCTAGCTTATCCGCTATAGCTTTTGGTTATTACGAATTCATTAAAAACTTGGCAAGTAATTTACCCTCCAAAATTCCATTGAAACCTGCCCTGTACGAATAATAGAATTTTAGAATCGTTTTCACGGTTGAATTTGGTAATTATGGTTCACATTGCTTCAAATATCAAATTGTAATTTATTTTTTTATAGATTGGGTTTAGCTTAAGAGTATTTGTAATAATCGTATATTGGATTTCCAGGACTATCTGTCTGAGAATGTATTGTTCTTAGAAGCATACAAGGATCATGCTGACAGTTTTATTTGCTCTCTTTTGCCTGAAACATCTTATGCATTTGTTCGGTACACGGCAGGTAATTAATTTCCATTAACCCATATTTGTATATTTTCTTTGTTGGATGGACTCCCGGAAGTGAAGCTGTATAGTTGAAGTTTTTGCTGTGCTGTTTTTGCAGGTGGGCTAATATACAAATCTAATGGAAGCAATATACAGAGCGCGACGTCAATATCGTTTTTGACTTTAGCGTATTCCAAGTACCTCAGCGATGTGTCTAAAGTTTCAGTAGTAACTCCCTACGTTTCCTATGCTCAGGACATCCTGACCAGAAGTTCTATCCAATGAAAAAGAAACTAAATTCTTCCCAACCTTCATGTGTAAGTCTACAGCAAGCAGCTCTCATTGTACGAACTTCAGGACCATTAACATATTGCATTATTGAAAGCTGCATAAGCCCATGATCCAAAAACTCATGGCAATGATCAGGTTGCAGTGTATATCTAATCTAAGCTGGAGCATATCTCCACCCATTTAAGATGTGGTGCTAATTTGCTACTATGCCTCCATAATTTTGGAAGGTGGCCTGGCAGAAGTGAAGTTTCAGAAAAGAAGCCAGCATTACACTTGTATCGTGATGCAAAAGCATAAAAAACCCATAAAAGACAATAATATTACAAAGCACATACGAACTCCCCACTGCTATCGACGTCAAGGTCTCCATCATTTTGGAGATCCATATCATCCAATTCGAAGTTGTCTCCAAAGTATGACCCTGGTGCAGGGATCCTAGCTTCTGCAATAATTCTCATAATCTCGTCAATACTTTGAGTAGGCTGGTCAGGATCGTCAGCCTCGTTGCTAATAGTATCAGATGCTACCTTGACTCTAGCTACTAGCTTTTCTCCTGTGTCTACTGCTGCTTACTCAAGCACATCAACTGTTGTTTCATTGACTGAATCTTTCTCCTGTTAATTTGTTTCATTGACTGAATCTTTCTCCTGTTAATTTGGGATAAATATGCATCTCAGCGAGCACTCGAACTCGAACTATTCAGCAAGCACTCGACCACCATCAGAATCAATATGCCTCTACCCCAGCAAGAGCAAGTAACAGCACGCCTCATATAGCCCATCCAGCTAGCCAGCTTAGGGCAGGGACTAGCTGCCCCGCAGCACATCTTGTTGATATTTGTCATTTCATATATATGGTTTAAATGGTAGTCAATGTTTGAAATGGAACTTGCCACAAGTGTATTCAAATATATCCACCAACCATCTCACTCTGCATGCATAGTATTACTTTGAAAGAGTATTTTATCATTATTATGATAAGAAGTAAATAATAAAATTACAAATAATAATTATATGTAATATAATATATATAGTAAAGTATTACTTTGAAAAAATATATTGTCATTATTTATGGCAAGATGTATTATATAATTTTATTAAAAAATAAATTACATCTAATAATTATATTTTAGATAATATATATAATAAAAAATGTATAATAACGTAATATATAGAATAAATAATTTTATATAATCTATATAATAAAAAGTTATAATAAAGTAATATATAGAATAAATAAAAGTAATAATTATTATTGAAAAGTTTATAAAATATAACTTAATTGGTTTGTGTGATGTTTATTCTTTTTTAGGTTTGGACTTAGAATTTTATGATGAGGAATTGAAGTGGAAATAAATTATGAAAAAAAGCATATGTCAAGCCTAATGTACTGAGAAACAAGAAATAAACCAATTGATCTATCCCCTAGGGTTTAGTAGACAATGCTTAATATTTATATAAAATAAAAAAATATTGAATATTTAGTTATGGACATTAATTATTATGATTATATAAAAGAAAATCTTATAGAACTGGAGGGTAAGAGTCATTTCTAGACATTAATTAAATATTATGATTATAAAAGGCCTAGTTTAACTTATAAACCAAACAGAATTTTCCACTGAAATCGAGTAAAACAAATTTGAGATTTAGGGCCATGAAAATCTATGGCACTCAAAATCTGTAGATTAATTTACTTAAATAAGAGTTTTAAAAATCTGCCACAAAATCTATGGCACTCAAAATCTATAGATTAAATTATTTAAATTAGAGTTTTTAAAAATCTCCCATAAACCTCTCACAAATTTTGGTTACAATTAACTAAAAAAAGTTTAATGAAAAATGGCATTTTCTTTATAAGTTAAACTACACCTATATAAAATAAATCTAATAAATTAGAAGTGGAAAGGCAATTATTAAAAGAAAAATATAATATCCCAACATCATCTCGTTGATTAATATTCAAATCCTAGCTAAACCACGACTTATATTTAAACAAAATAACAAATAATAAATAATATTTAATAAGGAGGAGTAACCAAACATGGCTAATATTTTATTACTAGGAGTTCCCCAAAAACATAATGGTCATATGAAGTGGAAAATGATTAATATTAAAAAGATTGCATTGTCCCCAACATATCTCATGCATTAATATTCATATTATAACTAAACAACCCTTAAACTTACACATACTAATAAAAAATGCTTAATATTTAATTACGAGTACCCAAAAAAAAATTGTGATATGAAGTGGAAAAAGATTAATGTTAAGAAAGTTGCATTGTCCCTAGCATCATCTCATCTATTAATATTGATATGCTAATTTAACAACCCTTAACTTACACACTAATACACAATAATTAATATTTGGAGTATTTACTTCCTCAAATTGTTTTATTGTGCCATTTTTTGAACAATTTCCCACTGTATTTTAATCTAGCAGAGTAGTAGATGTTTGATTAGTGAACTCTGTAAAATGAAAGTGCCTCAAATATTTTTTAAATTGGTGGATCTATACATGTAGTAAAAAAACAAGTTTAAACAACACAAATCAAGGATTTTTAGATTGTTGAATTTATATATGTAATAAAAAAGCCAGTTTAGACAATACAAATCAAGATTTCGACACAAAATATTTCATAGAATTCTAGCTAGAAATCTCAGAGTAACTCCAAAAAATGCACTTCAAAAAATTATTATATGAAATGAAAAACAATTAAAATTTTTTTTAGAGCATTAATTACCATGACTACAGTATATAAAATACTAAGATGATGGACCATGTTAGGACACGAGATGGCCACTATGGTAGGTAAAAGTTATCATATGAAGTGTAAAATGATTAACATTTAGTTAAGGCATTAATTGCCACTACGAGATGGCCACCATGGTAGGTAAAAGTTATCATATGAAGTGTAAAATGATTAACATTTAGTTAGGGCATTAATTTCCACTACGAGATGGCCACCATAGGAGGTAAAAGTTGTCATATGAAGTGTAAAATGATTAACATTTAGTTAGGCTATTAATTACCATTACGAGATATAGAAAGTAAAAGTTGTCATACGAAATGTAAAATGATTAACATTTAGTTAGGGCATTAATTACCATGATGAGATATAAGAAGTAAAAGTAAAAATTGTCCTATGAAATGTAAAATTATTAACATTTAGTTAGGGCATTAATTACGATAACTAGATATAAGAAGTAATAGTTGTCATATGAAGTGTAAAATGATTAACATTTGGTTAAGGTATTAATTACCATGATGAGATGGCCACTCTACGACGTCGTATAAAATGTAAAATAATTAACATTTAATTAGAGCATTAATTACCATGAAATGTAAAATGATTAACATTTGATTAGGGCATTAATTACCTTGACAAGATGGCCACTCTACGAAGTAAAAGTAGTCGTATAAAATGTAAAATAATTAACACTTAGTTAAGGCATTAATTACCATAAATTACCATGAGAAAAACAGATACTAAGATGGGGTGGCCATGTTATGACATGAGATGGCCACTATATAAGTTAACTTTGAGATACAACGGCAACCAAAGCAAGTTTTGCATAAACTCACATGCAATCTGATTCCATAAAGTTCCATCTATCATCAAGTTTGCAGAAAGTCCCATCCAAGTATGGAATTTCAAATAATTTTTGCCCTTCAGATTTTCATTTGAAAGCGGGTGTTTGGTTTTTTATGCCTATCAATTTCGGTTTAAGTAAATTTATGGCTGTCAATTTTTTTTCAATTTTGAGGTTTTCAAGAGTTTTTTTGGGTGATATTTATGGTCTCTCGGGATCCAATCAAGAAACTAAAACAAATGCAAATATTATACTGATCTTGTTTTGCTAACACATCCCAATAAGCACCATTGAGATGAACTATCCATCTTAACACTTGCTGTGATTCTACCCATCAAACTCTATTGTCAAGAGGCCCGTAAATGGTTGGTGGTGGAGTAAATGATTTGAGACCCCTTGAAGATATATGGAGGGGATCCTGTTTGATGGTCCATATCGCTGGCAAGATACGCAATAAATATGGAAGATTACGTATAATCCTAATCTGATGGTGCAACCTACTAGCATCTCAATAGCCTAGATGGCCTTCCCACTGTCGATGATTTTTATGGTTGGTCGATGACCTTCCACTCCGGAATTCCAAACTATATTCATTGTTATTGGTTAGTTAAAGCACTCCGCAATTCCAAACTATATTCATTATTATTGGTTGCTATTATTATTGGTTACTATGAATTATGAAATGGTTAAATTAAATATGTGAACATTACTATGAATTATGACAGGTTAAATTAAATATGTGAACCTCAAATTTACGGTTTTAGATTTTTTTTTACATGTCACCTTCAACGTTTCCAAATATTTTTAAACCCTCTAATACATTTAAAAACCCAAAAAACGTTCTGCGGAACATCAAATTCCAGGCCTGGTTCAATCTATCATCAAATTTTTCGTCGAATTGTCAATACTAGGCATATCCATGCATTCGAGGAACTTAACTCCTCGTATGGCCATCGCTGGAGCAACATGGATGTTATTAAGTCTGATTTCGGTGTTGTTGCAAGCCTCCGTCTTTTTCTGCAAGCAGCAGCTCCAACGCCATTGACAACGGCTGGAGAAGAGATGGAAATTGGGCGCAGTATCGAATCAAGTTGGCAGATTGTGCTGTGGGCTTCAGAAGCGCCGCCAATGCAGGAAAAGGAGGGCAGATCTACACCGTCACCACCCCTGATGACAATCCCACAAATCCGTTGCCCGCTAGTTTGAGATATGAAGCAACCCGCAAGAATCCACTGTGGATTGTTTTTGCTAAAGATAGGAACATAAAGCTTCAAATGCCCCTCTGTTAAGCCACAAGACTATTGATGGAAGAGGGGCTAATGTTGAGATCAGTAATGGGCCTTGCATCCACCTTGACAACGTGAACACCATTATTATTCATGGGTTGAACATCCATGACTGTAAGTCTTGTTGGGGATTTTTCTGGTAAAATCTCAAAAACAACAGTAAAAAATCACACACAGAGGCAATGCTCTGTTTTCCTTTTTCCCAGGATCTTAGCACATGGAAGCTTTTTAACAAATTGCTGAGAACAGAGTATTAAACACATATAGAAGGATTTGTATTCATCAAAAGTAAACTGATACAAAATTCATCCTCTTTTACTCAGAGGGATTCACCAAAACAAAGATTTAACTGTTGTGTAAAAAAAAATTACATATAAGTTTTGGCCGCGCTGCTGCGTGCCTTCATTTGCATATTCAGAAAATTACATACGCACTGCTCTGCTTTTCTCCTCTTAAAAAAACATAAAACAAAAATTACACATATTTATGACAACCAAGAACTTACATTCATTTTTCACTCGCTATACTGCCGTAAGAGAAAAACAGTAAGAATTAAATGATTTTACTGACATTTATCCATGCCCATACTCCCGCTCAGGCAAAATTAAAAACTTCATCAAAAACTTACCAACCCACAGTAAATTGCATTTACTGTTTTACTAGAATAAACGGCGGTAAGGAGACTTTTACTTCACGTCAAATTTATTTTCCAGGCCTTTACTTCAACCATTATGCAATAGCTGCGTGCCTTCATTTGCATATTCAGAAAATTACATACGCACTGCTCTGCTTTTCTCCTCTTAAAAAAACATAAAACAAAAATTACACATATTTATGACAACCAAGAACTTACATTCATTTTTCACTCGCTATACTGCCGTAAGATAAAAACAGTAAGAATTAAATGATTTTACTGACATTTATCCATGCCCATACTCCCGCTCAGGCAAAATTAAAAACTTCATCAAAAACTTACCAACCCACAGTAAATTGCATTTACTGTTTTACTGGAATAAACGGCGGTAAGGAGACTTTTACTTCACGTCAAATTTATTTTCCAGGCCTTTACTTCAACCATTATGCAATATGGTTTTGGAAATCCATCGGGTCCGAGCTTCATCGCATGGCACACATATGTGCACCCATGGTTTCCTCGATTGCGAAATCCCGATCACAATATAACCCGATACCTCCGATTATATATATATTATAATATATGTCTGAAATGCATAAAAAAAACATAAAACGAGCCACTGGCGGACCCGAAATAATATTAAGCAAAATGTTGAATACCCATCGGGTTCGAGATATTGGGTCGCAACTTATAACATGGTAAAGGCTGCCCATTTGGTTTCCCCGATTGTGAAATGCCGATAGCGATATCGACGATCGCTCATCGCAAGTAATACCAAAAACTTTATAAGACCCCATTGCCACTTCGCCGATGCGATATCGGCGGATCGCACATCGCTTAGTCGCCCATCGCTAAATCGATAAATCGCTGCACTCTTTTGCCGATACGCAGTTGGAATTATTTTTTTTCAACACTCCCCTTTAATTTCAACTGCTGGGCATTCAATCATACCCAAACATTTTCT
>APFE030815309.1:0-52749 GCA_000404065.3 Pinus taeda | reverse complement strand
ATCCATGTGGCTTTATGTTTTGATGGTGTTCTTCTCTAACTATTTGTAAGTTCATTAGTATTATCTGTATCATTTTCCTTTCACTTCTTCTGAATTTGAACAAATGAGTGATTAAGGTAGAATCCATTAACTGCTATGCTCTGCCTTTGAATTTGTTTAAATTTCCATGTTTCCATTTGTTTAAGGAGAATTCTTGAGACTCTCTTACTCTCCTTAGCTCCTCACGAGTCTGATCCACCCATTCAATCACTTTAAAGCATCAAAACGATTTCCTTCCTTGCCCCAATCAGAACTCTGCAGACACTGTGCCTCATCCCCGAGCCCAATTTGCCTTCCCCTGTTTCCAGCACAAAACCCCAAAAAACTCAAACCACACCCTTTTACTTTATACCTAGCCTAAAATTAGCTTTTATTTCAGTCATCTAGAGCCCTATCGTTTGTCTTTTGTCGAGAATGACCTGGAGAGAGCCCTCTCCTATCCTCGTAGGGCTAGCTATGACGCTAAGCGTGGTTTGATGTGGACCTAGACCCTTCCCTTTCCAGCCTGAGGAAAATCTAGGTTCTAGCAGGATGTGGAAAAAAATGAGAAAATTCATCCATAAGTTGTATTATTCTCTTTAGAATATTCTCCAAGTGTTTGTCCCTTAACCAGGTTCCTTTATGTAAATATTGAATAGTAATGAGAAAAACCCCCAACATGTTAATATTGGTCACTCGTACGGTTTTGACCAGAACTAAACCATGCAACATGCTATGAATTTGTTCCTCGATATTGGTCATGTGTCCCAAACCCCATGAAAAACTTTTTACCACTCCGAATTTCAGTTGTCCATGGATAAGGTAAACAAAATTTTAAATTAGATAAAATTGGCTATTGAATCCCCTTTCGACCTTCTTCAGTTGTGTTATCTTATCCTAAATTGTAAGAATCAATTCATTTTTATCATTTACCTTTTCTATCTTAATAACCAAAGAAGTTCAATCTTTCATTCATATAGCTTCCAATGATTCTTATGACAATTTTGTTTACACTAAACAATTTGTCTTGCTTCTTCAACTATTAATCTCAAAGAATGGCTTAAACATGTTCATTTGATTGATTATTTTGTCTCAAATCCTTTGATTCAAATCAATTAAATGTTTTATGGAGAATAATAAAGAGTGACTTATAAAAATACTTTAATATTTTCCTAGCCCTTTAACAATGATTCATTATTTGTATCTTTTTGGATAACCTATGACTACAATTTCTAAATAATAATAATAATAATAATAAAAATTAACACATCTTTCAAGTAAGCCAATTTCTCTTTATTTTAAAGCTTTATATTTTGAATCTTATTAGATAACTCATAGACCTACGTATTGTATGATGCTACTTCTCAATTATGACATCAACATTGTCTTCATTTTTCAATATGTTCATAATTCTCTCATTGTCATTAAGGAATTTAGTTATTCAAAATATTTATGATAGTGGCATGTTCTAAAAAGCTTTTTCAACAAGCTCCTACTCAAATTTTGTAACTCAAGCATATGTTCATTAGTAAGCTTCATTCCTGCATCAATTCATTGATTAATTTGACAATTGAGAGTTTTGGCATCTCAAACTATCATTTTCCAATGTTAAAACAACATTTTCCTCACAAATAGTGATTATCTCCTTTGGTTCAACATGCTCAATTTAAGGGATCTTCGATTTAGGTTTCAAATTATTTATCTCAGTACCTTTGGAGTCAAACAAACTTTAACATTGCTTATGCTATGTGTTGCATAAATCTTGGTTGTTCTAGATCTATTAATTATTTTTTCATGCTTCAATCAAGTATCCAATTTATTGAACAAAGTTTCCAACTTCTTGACATTGACCACTGATTGAATCAATTTTCTCAAAACCATCTCTCTACCTTTCCTACATCATACAATCATATCTACAATGTTTGATTTTATTTCATTCAACTTGCAAAAATGTAGCTTTATATCCTATTTATAATACCTATGAGGTTGAGTTATAGAACTAATAAATTAACTTTGTTGTTTTCATGATCCATGGATACCAAAAATCTTGGAATAGTAAGACCTACAATTATATGTGATCCTTGAAAATTTCCATTTGTCTTGAATTTTCACTTAATGCATTCATTTGACTAACTGGCTTTGATCTAATTCTTTGATTGAGCTTCCACTCTAGCTCTCCATTGACTTAATTAAGGTCCTGTCACTTGCATTCAAATATTGAATTATTTCCATAGGAGAAGTAAGTACCAACATCATCTCAATTATTCTTGTGTTGTAATTCTCCTAGTTTTATCATCTCCAATTGAAAGGATGCTCCAACACCCGATTTACCAGCACCAACTAGAAGGAAGCTCCAACCCGCTATAAGCTCCAACTTGCCTTAGCACCACCATGCCACCCTGAAGTATTTTTCACATTCCAACCTGAGGTAGACATCAATGTCCACCTTCCACCACCCTACAACCCTGAAGATTGAAGATGTTTTCAGACTTCAACCTGAAGGAGTCTTCAGTCTCCTTCATGCACCACCTAACCACCATGAATATAACATATATAAAAGTAAATATAGGTTGTCATACTAGGGACAATGACCCAATTACAATGATATCAAAATAACCCTTATTGTTGTCTTTGTTGATGTATGTTAGGTATGCAATGATGTAATGTAAATCAACTTCAAAATTGTTTCGTGTAAAGGTCTTCTTACAAATATTTTATCCAAATCTTGCTTCAACATTCAATTCAAACACAAGTTGAACAATTTACAAAATCTTGTCTCATACTTCAATTAAGTTTCTTGATGAGAGGTGTGCTTCTTTCTACCATTGGTAGCTTCAGAATTTTTCAAGTTTTCTTTCCATGGACATGCCCCTTGTCAATCCTTAACCTCTATCATGATTGTGTCTTCCTTAAGCCGTTCAATTAAGATTCTACCTTGGAATTATTCTTATCATACTTCCTTTGTTTCTTTTAAATTCAATTTCCATTTAGATTTTAAATTTTAATTAGCCTTTGAAATTTCCTCGAACTTCAAACAAGGCTTAGTTTAATCTTCAAGAGGACTAATGTGATGCACCAATGTTATGCCATGGGGATGGATAAAAAGGTATCATGCAAGAACTCCAAAATTCAACTGTAATTATGACATTGATAAGCCTCCAACAAAACTGAGGGGGGTTGAAGATCAGATTCTCAGGTAGTCAATAATACAATTGATAGAGTGAAAAACATTGCTTCAGGCTGATGATCTTTGTCCGGTGAAAAACTGTCATAAGAAAGATAAAACTATGAATCCCTTAACCCATAGAAAATTGAGCTCCAACATATATTCATGATTTCCTAGGGCTCAAAACAAATTTTAGTATAAATAAATTAGATAATTCATGATTGATTGATACATCCTGAAGGGAGATAAATGCGCTCATATGGAGAGGAAGGAAGGGTCTAGAAGGGGGTCGACTAGCAATAGAATTCATGGAGCTGACCTTAATTCATGCCCAATTAAAATAATTTTTTTCATTGATGCAACCTTATTTCCAAATGAGAATAATTTCCACAATTAAAATTACTTTTAGGGGATGACTAAATCCTCCTTTGGAAGTCGATTTGACAAAGAAACTTCCTCAATTTGAGGGTTGATTAGTCAACCCAAGACCCACTCAAGTTAATCAAAGTTTCTTAAATATAAATGCTCATTTTTACCCAATTATAATATTGTATGTTATCATTGGTTTAGGCTTCCTCACCACACATCTGGGGCATTGTCATTTAAGGAACATATCTCCTCAACCGTGAGGAGTTATGTGGCGTGTCACCTTTCATTGGAATTGGCATGACTAGGAATACAATGATGGTGGTGTTACTTGCAATTTCATTGATCTTATCATTGAAACACCTCATCAAATGTGGGACATCATGATCAAAATGCACGGGGCTTTGAAACTAGTGGGGTTCCTTCTCCTCCTTCAAGGGCTTCTTTTCCATTAGAACTTCCAATCAATTTAATCCATTGGTGTATATTAAGAGCATTCAAATACTGATGTCGGAATCAATGACAACACCATTAAGTAATCACCCCCTTTGTCATTGATGGCAACACACATACTCTTCTTGTGACTACTTCTCCCTCTGTCTCCATGCTTCTAATATTCATCACATAATTTCTCTCCCCTTTGACATCAACCACAAAGGGTCACTTTCCTTGATGAAGTATCTCCCTTGGTCTTCCTGCAATTTTTATGTCTCTCTAATAGTTTATCTCCCTATCTCTTTTTATGCCTCACACAACTTGTCATTTTCATTCCACCTTGAAGCAATCAATCAATGTGACATGATATGCTCCATAAATCGTCATCCAATCAATGTGATATTTTCTTTCCAAAACAAACTTCCTGATAGATCATCAAATTTGGAATTATAGTTATAGAGACGCGCCCTATTCAAAATTCACAGGACTCGGAGTATCCAAGTCAGATTTTTTAAAATGATATATGGACTTGTTTTATTGCAAGATCACTTTGAGCCTTGAAATCTTCCATTGTTCCTATAGATTCATCGTGGTCTTGTGACTTTACAAATCATGAGAACATGAATTCTAAGATTTCTCCATTCATCTAATCTTCTTGCTTTTGTTTTTTTCTCCAAATTTTCTTGTACCTAATATTAGAGTTGTCCTTCATGGAAGATCCCATCATGTATCTGCAATCACAAGCTACATGTCAATTCTTATGGAAATTGAAGCATTCATGTGGTACCTAGATGACAAAACAACTAGCGTATACTCTCTATTCATGATGCAATTTGGATATAAGTCATATGTTCCTACAAACTTGCTTTTAAGGTTTTGATGATAACCTTGATCCATCCATATCATAAGCTTCAAAATACCTAGCCTTATGTCCAAATTTAGTACATGAAACCAATACCCATAAAATATATGAGTGTACTTAGTTGAAATTTCTTGCCTTGATCATCTTCTGAATACATTCCTTCTTGGAGGTGGATTAGTTCTTGGTGCAACAACACTTTCAATCTTCTTCTATCCTTCAGTTCTATTTGACCTATAAAGGATTTTCCTTTCAATCTTTTCTTTAAGATTACTTTATGGGGGCATGGAACGTGTGCCTTCATTGCATGGAACTTCACCTGCTTATTTTGTCGTGATCTTTAAGCAAGCAATTTATTGATTCTTTTTATTAATGACACAATTCCTCTTTCCAACATCTTGCATTTTCAAAATAAGCTCATGTTTCTTTTGAGTAACTTACACTTCATACTTTAGAATAGTTTCCTTCAACTTGCTTGTTAATATTTTGTCTATCCTTTCTTCTTCCTCAATTTGAAGTCTTAGGTGGGAAACTTCTTTTGTTGCTTTGTCAAAATCCCTCATTTATTCCTTCCGCCATTCATTTTCGTATCTAATCATGTTTATTTATGCTAGAATTTCGTCAAGTTCCTTTTGATTTTGAATAACTGTAGCTTCGAGTATTTGATTTTTCTTCCTTGTTTTGTGAATATCACTTAACGCATTGGTCAATTCTATCTCCATGTCCACTTCTGCTTTTTCTTAATTGTCACTAGGATCTTTTCTATTAGTATCATCATCATCTTCATCTTTACTTGCATGCTCTTTTATGTAAATATTTTGAAGCTTCTCCCAAAGTTATTTAGTTGATGTGCATTGACCTACATTGGATCTCATAGAGTCTAGTAAAGCACTTAAAATGACATTCATTGCTTTTGTATTGTACCTCCTTGACTCATTGGTAGATATGTTTCCATAAATAATTGACCATACATCATATCTAAGAGCTCCCAAATAGGCTTCCATTCTACCTTCCCAAAATTCAAAGTTTGTTTCATTGAACAAAGGAACTGGACCAACTTGTTTCTCTTTGCTCGTAGAGGATCTCACTAGATCAGTTACACAAGTTTAGTTTCATCTTCAACATTCAGTGTCTAGTGTCATCAAATTTGACAATTATGTTCATGGTTCAGGTTATCCAGTAATGTATATGGTTTTCATGGCGATATGATTTGATACCTAGGTGTCGACATGTGATTGTCTTCAGTTTTGTTAGGGTCTGGTCATCGACATGGGCTTTTCACCATGCGACGTTGATAATATTGCTTCGTGATGAAGAGGTGTACATGGGTACTTGTCCACAAAATTCATGTATTGAAATGACAAAACCCTAAGTTAAGATATAAAACCCTAAATCTACGTCTAATACATAAAACCATAAATTAAAATACTATTCCCTAAACTATATACCCTCTTGGACCATGATACATTTCCAAACCATGTTAAAAAACCTAAGTTAGAAACACATAGACATATAAATCTATGACTAAAACCCTCTCGGGCTATTTTATTACAAACAAAACCATGTATTAGAAACACTACAAAATACAGATATCAGTCCCCAACCACAGGGTTTTATGTCGCGTCGGAACCATATGCATGTGACTAGATAAAGGTTTAGCCATCGAGGTTTACATAACTCTTAGTCCTAAAACTATAGTGGGAATCTAGCTAACTGTAGCTACCAAGTTGTAGTTGGCATGTGAGCAGCCTTAACGCAATAGTTGGAGTTTACCACAACTGTAGCTGCACCATTAGCCGAGACTGTCAGAAGTCAAGTCACATGTGGACATGGTGCTGACCGTTAGTCGGAACTGTCAGACACTAGTGCTCGGTGGTAGCCTGCAGTTAGACCGTGGATGGTTACATGTAATGACCTTCCTCCTCCACCCAGTGTGTAAACTCCATACGGTTTTCTCTTATCCCAAGGTCTATTTCAGGTTTTTTGTTGGATTTTTTCGATATTTAATTAAAATACCATGGAACCTAATCCCTAGGCGTCAAACCATGATATGGTCGAGATTCATGAACCCTTTTGCTAGCCATTCTTGCCAATTTTAGTTAGAAAGATTTCGAATGAAACTACTGAGCCTATAAATTCATCCTTTTACTTGTGAAGAGGGCAGGAGTGGTTTTGAGATTTATGTGTAGGTTGTGGAGCATATAGGTTGTTTTGTTTTCAATGTAGCAGGAGCATCTGGAGTCAGAATCAGGAACCGTGACAGGCATTGAAAAGATGCTTCAAAGAGATTTCTTATGAAAGTGAAAAGAATATCATGCGTGCACATTTAGTTTGGTCAATTTTATGTGTAATTGACCTCCTCGGATTCAATGCTATAAAGCAGTCTCCCATCTTGAAAGTGGACCGAGAGACGTAGTACATCAAATACGAACTGCGTAATCAATCTTCTTGCCTGGTATCATTGTGTATTTGTTGTTTTCACTTTTTTTTTGCACCTTGCTTATGTTTTTCCATTTTTCATAAAGTCTTTCCTCTCAGTATGTTCTCATGGTTTCAACACTATAAGTTAACATTAATTTGATTGTTGGCGTAATCAATTCTACTTCAGTTTTAACATATGATCATTTCAGATCATATAATTCGGTATCAAAGCTCCATGAAGAAATGATGTATTTACATCCATATAGTGAAGGGTCCATTCTTGACTAACATAAAGGGAAATAATTTATCTAATGGTGGTGTTTCGGGAAATTGGTGCAAATATGTCATCATAACATTCTCCCTTTTTCATGGACAATCCTCTAGCCTTTATGACTCCTAAGCACTTTAAGTTCTAGACCATTCACTTCTAACATCATTTAGCATCCAAGATAATATTGTATATTGAGCTGAATGCAAATTGAATGAGTTTAAGAGAATATTTACTATGAAAAATAAATATCAAGCCCATTACTTCCATGTGAAACTATTCTTTGGTAATATCAAAATCATCATACATTAGGAAAGAGAAACTACATTAAAATTCAAGAATATATGAGAAATTTTAAAACTGAAAGAAGAAAATACAAAATCTTTTGAATCAAGCCATTAATCCTTCACAATATTTCATGATTGTTTGGTGCTACAACAAATAATAAATATCATTTTCCTCGAGATTACATCCTAGGAAATAAATGTAATATTAGTTCTAAGAAAATTTTGACTCTTCTCAAGACTTCTTTCTTAGATTAGATATGCCTTCATCCCTAATTGCATTTTAAAATTCCTAACTACTTCCCAACCACATGGATTACTTCAAATTTCACATGCAAAGTTGAATTTTGGAACAATGAACTATAAGGGCATAATATCAATTTCCATATCTTACATGCCACTAAATTCCTTTATGCTTTATTTTTTCATGGCTAGAAAACCCTTTCTTATTTGTTGAAGGCATAATTTATTTCTCTTTTGATGTTGAATTCCCTTGCCAATAACATGTAATCTTACTTGATTCCTCACCTGTAGGTTAAGACAATGCCAACATCTTCTTGTATCTTATGTCAAGTTTAGTATGTAAATTTAAATTTGGTGGTTTAGATTTATACAAATGTTTAATAGGAGCTGAAATATTGAATCATAAAACAAAGCATTTGGATATTTTTTAGTTAAAAAGTGGGCCTTGAAATAAAGAATGTAATAACAAAAACAACTTTAAAAGAACCAATAGGAATCAAGATGATGGTTACATCCCAAGGGTAAATATTTCTACAGGGAAATGAAAAAAACTACCTTTTAATTTTATTTTCAACTTATCTCCTTATATGTTTACTTAAATTTCAAGTGTGAGCATTCATGTTATTTCTCCTTAGTACAGTATTGTTATTCGCTTTGGATAATTCAATTAACAAAAGTTTCACCATATATATTGTATTCACACCATATCATCATAACATCAGTAGAAATTATGTATAAATCATACACTTCTATTTCTTTCTCATCCAAGATATCATCGCAGATCCCAAGCTAAAGTAGCGCCCAAATGTGTTTTCCCGTCAATAATGTTTCCATCCTAGTCAGCATCAGCATATCCATGTAGTCTCACATATTTGAAAGTCTATCTCAAACCAAGATGGATTGTCCCATGCAAATAACTCAAAATGTGTTTGGCAACAAGCCAATGTGCATAAAGGGGCTTGGTCATGGATTAACTCAAAATTTTCATTACAAAGCATATATCTAAATGGGTGTTCACAAGGAACATCAATGCTCCAATCACGATGATACTTAGAAGGGTTAGTCAAGTCGGGTCTAGCAGCATCTCCATGTAACTTCTTGAAATTATTTTCCATCGAGGTGGCTAAGGACTTGCATTTATTCATTTCAAATCTCACCAATAACTTTACTATATATTTTCCTTGAGAAATAAATATTTCTCCGAGTCTCTACCAAACTTATAATCCCATAAAATAACACATCATGTCAATATCCTTCACATCAAACTTTGAGGCTAGATCTCTCTCACACTCAATAATCAGAGGCTCACTATCTGTCAAGACTAGATCATCAACATATGAAACTAAAATAAAATCCATACCTTCGACCACCTTGAATTAGAGGTTGGAGTCAGCACTACTACTTATAACTCCAATCTTCACCAGGTAACCATCAATGAGTACATAGCAAGCTCTGGGGCTTGTTTCAAACTGTATAATGCCTTCATCAATCTGTAAACATGAGTATTCTTGTCTGGTACTTCAAATCCATGAGTTTTCTCAACCCCGAGAGCTCTAAGGATAAATTCCTCACCTTGGTAGCTGAAACAGGGGTGAAGAGCATAGCTCAATGTCCTCTATTAACGCAAACCCTTGCCTAGTCAGGACACATCCATCAATCCACGTTTCTCTCTAAAGATCAGAAGCATATAAAAGTGCTCATATTCAATACCGACTTAGTCAATTCACTAAAGGGTTTATTCACATTGCTTTATGCAGTAATTTTGAGCATCAATCCCCCGTTTTCTTATTCATATAAGACATGAAATAAATATTATGTTGGAACAAATACATGTCACAAAAGGATACAATATTCATCCTTTCTCCCTCTCACGGATGCATCAACCACAAGCCTACTCTTGTCTCATACAATAACATTATCTTAATACCAGCTAGATATGAGATTATTTTCCAATGGGATCCCACTCTTGCCGTCGTAATATATCATTTTGGACTTCTTTTTCTTTCTCACCCAAGATATTGTCACAGATCCCAGCTCTGATACCATCTTAATATTTCTTATGGAAGTATTTTTCTTTGCTTTAGGTAATTGCATTAAGAAACTTTTCACCATTTACATTGCATTCACCCCATATCATCATAACATTAGTAACAATTATGTAGAAAGAACAATAACATCTACTATGCAATAGAATAGTAAAAAGAACATTAGAAGAAAAGAATGCAGAAATAGAGACACCGTTATTTGGTCAGTAAAGAGAGAATAAAATATTCCAATTCAACAATCACAAGCTTATGTAGTAAAACCAACCAAATAATATCTGAGAGATGATCCCAATAGACATATATGCTTCATATCATAGTTTTGTAGTCTACAGTTAACTATTATCAAAACATTAGGTCACAGTCGTAAGGGGCTAGTGATCATATTGTAGACAAGTGCTTCAAACCAAAATTTCCATGTTCCAACCGTGCATCTACAAACCAAAAAACGTACTTCACACATGTGATCTCATACTTTGCAATTTCAAACATGTATGAACCAATTCCACGAAACAACCTCAGACGTGTGTGATCCAATCCAAGGAAGGGAGAAGAAGAAGATGTTTGATGATCATCTCCAAATGAGGTTCACTTGACTTGTATTTACAGGATTCCAAGGGTGTCCAATTTCTCATTAGGGTTGACTTGCCCTTTCGTGCACATGTGGGTTTCCATATTAAAAATACATTTTTCCTTAACCAAATTAAATTCTTCCAAGGGCTAGGAGGGGTCTTTCATGATTAGGAAGATTGTCCATAGGAGGGAATTTATCTATGAGCTACCAAATTAACAATCTAATGGATACGTAAATAAATTATGTGCCCAAGAAGTGCCCACACTTGAAATTTCAGTAAGCCTATAAGGATATAAGTCGAAAATATAATTAAAAAAGTAGTCTTTTTTCTTTTCCTCACTCTTATTTTAGAATTTTTACTACTTTTTTATTATTTTCTTCACGAGGCACATTTTTATACCTTGGAAATCCTCTAAAGTACTAATCATCCTTCGCCTCTCCACATTATGATTTCTTCCCTCCTCTTAGTATCATACAATTATGACCCTCTACTGTGTCCTTTCTCCCTGTTGACGTGAGCAACAACATGAATTGTAAGCTTGGAGTCCCTAAAGGAATGGGTTCTTTTTCTCCTCATTTATTTATGAAAGTTCATCCCATGGCTACAAGGTCTTGTCAAGTTATTTACAAGGTCGTGTTGATTTGCAAGTGGTTGAGTCATAGGATGTAGTGAACAAAAGTGTGCACTTGCATTCAATGCCACCCAATTTAGCCTATCCTTGACATTACCAATGTCGTTTTCTTTGAATTTTTCCCCAGTTCATCATTCTAGAGGTCAATCCTAGGCAAATTGGAACAAATCCTTCCTAACCTTGCCAAACGATCATAGATTGGGAACTACTCGAATGTCGTCCAATTTTGCAACAATCATGTGCATTTTCATAATTCAACTCGATCTAATTAACTGTGAAAGGGGGGCCCTCAATTACAACCGCTGAGTCACCTACATGGAATTGACATGGATTCTACATAATTTTCCACAACCTTTGACATTTTATCACCAAATAAAAAATCAAATTGGAAAGTCCTCTCTTCCTGTGAGCTTATTGCTTGATAGATTTATGACCCCACCTCTTTATCCCACATAAAAGGAGAGTAATGGTTGCATCTATCTTCATCAAATCACATTTACAATATGTAATCATCACTTGAAGTGGGCATCCTTCTCTACAACTATATTATGGCCATTGGAATGTACCCTTTCATTCAAATAGATTTTGGGCTTCCTCATTTGCATGCTTCAACTACATTGAGATGCCACAATAGCAGTTGGGGACCCATCCTTATTTTTCTTAATGTTCCTTGTAAACATTATGACCTAATTTTGGTATACCCCTTGGTAATGAATATTCGTTTTTGGACATAGCCCATGGATCCTTACTTCATTTCATACAAACTTTGGGGTTATGTCATGTTACACCACCCCAATTCTTCATTGGTTTCTAATTACCCAGGGCACATGTGGTTGGCATTCTGGTTAGCTTCTATATTTGGCTTCTTAGGATGTGTTAGAGTCGGTCTATTCATCCCTTTGTCAGAGATCAAAACTCTTTCTTGCATTTCATTTTAGGTGTCCCATTTTGCTCATTCACCTACATTCCATTTAGGAGCATGCCCTAACTTGACGAAAGGGCCTCATTTTTCATTCCCCTCATATCTTGTACGTGTTCGCTTAGGTCATTTCATCAAAATAGAGTCCATTACAGTCAATGTGTCATCTTTTAATAAGCAAAGAGTCATGTTAATCATAGGTCTAGGGTTTCACATATTGAGTCGTCAACATGTCCATGATGTCAGTAGGCCAGAGGGAGATTCCACACATGTTTTTCTTCGCATATTTCATTGTCACATTGATGGATTAGGATTTTCCTTCAAAACTCTGTTTTGAAGAAAAGTCAACATTTTGTGTTTTTGTAATATTTTCAAATGTTCTTCAGCTATTGAATTCTTCCAGCGCAGCCCTGGTCTCCTTTTTCAAATTCCATGACAGCTACCCCTGCAAAAAAATCTCAAAAATTTCATCATTTTAGTCAAAAATTCAAAAAGGAAATGTGAAATATAGAGTTGCATTAAATTGTGGAAAAAGTGCCAAAACAAAACATTGCAAAAGTGGGTTTTGAAGAAAGAAAAATCAAAACCATGTCCTCATGTCTTTATAAATATTTTCTCATAAGGATCAAGGTCATTTTAGATGCCAAGAATGAAGAGGAAATAGTTCAAGGTAATTGGGTGAGCCATCGCACGTTTTGGGTAAAGTTGGAACTGTCTTGATAGGCGCGGTGCACCGGTAGCGCACGGCACATAGAAAAGGTGATGCGGCTCATACAGTCTAACACCCAAAAAATGCCCAAAATTCCTCCAAATCACCATTGAATTGCTTGGACTTGCCAGGTAGGGCTGAAATCTTGGTGGTTCATCCATTTTTGTGTGTCATGTGATGGTGGTTTATGGTTCCAAATGTTTGAAACAAAATTTCCAAACCCTACCTCTAAAAATCCTTATGTCAATTGTTGTTAAGGGTTGCAAATTCATCATTTTGTTACCAAAATTCCCCCTCCATCCCATTTGTCCATTTTTCCTTCATTCCCTTTTCCCTTATACCATCTCCCTTTGAATGTCATTGTTCCCTATCCCCTAAAAGTACTAAACCCTTATCCCCAATTCTCTTTCACCCATTACCCAATGTAAAACCCAATACCCTACCCTATGCAAAGTTCCCAAACCCTCCTACATTGCCCTAAACAAAATCTATCCTAATACTCCTAATACCTTCATATTTTCCCTCCCTAATAGTCCCTTGTTACATTGCTCCCTTGGCAACACATTTCAACCATATTAGAAAAGCAGTCCAACACAGTCATGCGACCATCATTTATTTCTCGAAGGAGTTTTCATAGCATCAATTATGTTATATGATCATTCATCCGACCATGAGGTGGAAACTCAAAGTGACTCACCCACAGAAGAACATGCACCCCGAAGGCCTCATAAAAGTGGCAGACATGTTAGAGAAGAACCGACCACCCTCACAGAATTCCAGGCCTGCCTTCTTGCTGTATCTTGTTTTCAGTTTTAGTCATGCTATGAGTTTTGTGAGAAGGTTGCAAATGTTCAATTTCACCATGAGTTGTCTCACTTATTCATTCTACATTTTCATGGTGCTCAATTTACATTGGTCGGTGTTACTTTCACACTTACACCAGACTCTATCTCATTAACTACCGGCATTCCTAATGTTGTAGAGCCATGGAACAAGAGACAAAAAGTTGACCGATAGCATTATGAGCCATATATTAAACCTAGTTTCTTGAGGTAGCTTAAGAGGGTGTTTCCCTTCTGATATCTTAAAGATGAAAATGCCCCTCTAATGATGTTAATTATGAAGTATTTCAGTTGTGAAGGCCGTTTCTCCCAGTTATATGCTTATCACATCAGGTTACTCATGCATTTCACTCGGGTACGCATGATGAACATCCCATTTTTCATATGCCGAAACATGGAGAGGATGACTGCCCTTGTGCAATGCAAGACCCCTCAGTAGCAGTTCAATAGAATTTGTCATTTTTCTCTCATCAAGATTTTGGTGGTGCATTAGCTTGATTTACAGGGTATCACCTGGGATGATTTTATCTCTTATGATTTCTTCCGAGCTTCACATGGACCTTTAGAGACTAGATTTGAGACAGGTGGACCTTCTCATGAGCATGAAGGCCATGACCCATACACTGCTACTGTGTCAATTTTCATTACATATCAAAAGGGCACTCGAAATTTGTTTCCAGCAGCCAAGTGAGTGTTATCTCCACTTGGTGTGGAAGGGGGCTCGCTTCTGACATTGACACTGGAGGTACAGGAAAGAGGCAAAGGGCCAATGCAAGATGAGGTGCCTTCAGGTGAGCATGAGACCGACTTCATTCTCATCGACGATGATGATGCAGCTGTGGGTTAAAATGTCAAGGAAACCATGCAAGAACAACAGACACAGATTCAGGATTTGTCTCACATCTTAGAGAGGGCCAAGTGGATTATCATATACCTTGAGCAACAAAACAAGCAACTTAAGGATCAAAAAGCTGAGATAGAGTTGTGACTGATCAAGGAAAACTGGCAACATCTCATGGCAGCACAAGGTATAGCTATGGAGAAGTTGTTGGAGAAGGCTAATAGGGAAAAATAAATGCTGAGGTGCATGGCTTACCATTACATGGCCCGAAACATGATCTCCAAAGCGAGAATCAGGAGCCTAAAGGCGAAATTGAGGAAGTCGACAAAGAGAGAAAAGAAGCAAAAAGAGCAAGATCAGCTTTGAATCTTGGCCGAGGCCTCTTTGGCTGAGCATGACATGTCATGGAGAAGGTAAAACCCAAATTTCAAGAAATTTGGAGCACAGTTTTGCATTTTGAATTTTTTTGCACAAAAACAGGGTTTTTCTCCTTATGCGTCGCGCCATGTGGTACGCGCTTTTGCTAGGGAGCTCCAAATGACAAAAAGTTTGTATTTTTGGATTTTCCATGGAAAATCATGACTACTGGTGTATGGCCAAGAAATTTGGGCAATTTTGGAGGCCTCAGGAGGTCAAAAACACTCAAAAAATGACCTCACTACCCTTATCTTGAAACACAAGAAGCAGTCTTTAGAGAATGGACTTTTGGAGTGGCAAATGGAAACCAAACTAAAAAAGTCCACTTGGGTTGGAAATAGGACAGGCAGGGCTTTCCAACAAGTTATCTTGGGCTCAAGTTGGACTTCAGGAAGTGCCTCAAACTCAGCCTCAAAGTGGCACGATGCATAGAGGATTTGGCGCGGCGCATAGGGGATTTTAGCTCACTTTTTCACCTTCCAGCTCAGAAATTCAGCCAGTTTGACTAGTTTTGCTTCCAGATGTAATTTTTGACCCATATTAGTGTAACTGAGTGAACATTATATAATTTTGTCACTTATTTACTTGTTCTAGATGATTCATTCACTAAAAAGTGAAAATTAAATGAATGAATCAGTTTCCTAACATATAGAGGCAAGTTGTTTTGACTGCCTAGATTTTAGTTCCTTGTTTAGAATTGGTTGAAACAACTCCTAGAATGATGTGCTCGACCCCTAGAGGCATCGGAATGGGTTCATCTAGTCTATATCATGTAATCTCTCAGTCATTTTCAGGGTTGGACACTTGGGATTGCTTTGGCATATCATTGTACATTCTATCTCTGCATTTTTGGCTAAGGAAAGACCAAGGTTTTGCAGCACTGTTTGTGATCCATGTGGCTTTATGTTTTGATGGTGTTCTTATCTAAGTAATTTTAAGTTCATTAGTGTTATGTGTATCATTTTCCTTTCTCTTCTTCTGAATTTCAACAAATGAGTGATTAAGGTAGAATCCATTAACTGTTATGCTCTCCATTTGAATTTGTTTAAATTTCCATGTTTTCATCTCTTTAATGAGAATTCTTGAGACTCTGTTTCTATCCTTAGCTCCTCACTAGTCTGGTCCATCCATTCACTCACTTTAAAGCATCAAAATCTTTGCCTTCCTTTCCACAATCAGAACTCTGCACACACTATGCCTCATCTCCGAGCCCAATTTTCCTTTCCCTGTTTCCAACACAAAACCCCCAAAAACTCAAATCAAACCCTTCTAGTTTATACCTAGCCTAAAATTAGCTTTTATTTCAGTTATCTCAAGCCCCATCGATTGTATTTTGCCGAGATTGACCTGGAGAGAGCCCTCCCCTATCCTCATAGGGCTAGCTACAAGGCTGAGCGTAGTTTGATGTGGACCTAGACCCTTGCCTTTCTAGCCTAAGGAAAATCTAGGATCTAGCAGGATGTGGAAAAAAATGAGAAAATTCATCCATAAGTTGTATTATTCTCTTTAGAATATTCTCCAAATGTTTGTCTCTTAACCAAGTTCCTTTATGTAAATGTTGAATAGTAATGACAAAATCCCCCAACATGTTAATATTGGTCACTCGTATGGTTTTGACCAGAACTAAACCATGCAACAGACCATGAATTTCTTCCTGGATATTTGTCATGTGTCCCAAACCCCATGAAAAGCATTTTACCAGTCCGAATTTCGATTGTCCATGGATAAGGTAAACTAAATTTGAAATTGGATAAAATTGGCTATTGAATCCCCTTTCCACCTTCTTCAGCTTTGTTATCTTATCCTAAATTGTAAGAGCCAATTAATTTTTATCATTTACCTTTTCTATGTCAATAATCAAAGTAGTTCAATCTTTCATTCATATAGCTTCCAATGATTCTTATGACAATTTTTTTTAAACTAAACAATTTGTCCTACTTCTTCAACTGTTAATCTCAAAGAATGGCTTAAACATGTTCATTTGATTGATTATCTTGTCTCAAATCCTTTGATTCAAATCAATTAAATGTTGTATGGAGAATGATCAAGAGTGACTTATAAAAATACTTGAAGGTTTTCCTAGGCCTTTAATAATGATTCACTATTTGTATCTTTTTGGATAACCTATGACTACAATTTCTAAATAATAATAATAATAATTAGAACATCATTCAAGTAAGCCAATTTCTCTTTATTTTAAAGCTTTATATTTCGAATCTTATTAGATAACTCTTAGACCTAAGTATTGTATGATGCTACTTCTCAATTATGACATCAACATTGTCTTTATTTTTGGATATGTTCATAATTCTCTCATTATCATTTAGGAAATTAGTTATTTGAAATATTTATGATAGTGGCATGTTCTAAGAAGCTTTTTCAACAAGCTCCAACTCGGATTTTGTAACTCCAGCATATGTTCATTAGTAATCTTCGTTCTTGCATCAATTCATTGATTCATTTGACAATTGAGAGTTTTGACATCTCAAACTACCATTTTACAATGTTAAAACAACATTTTCCTCACAAAAAGTGATTATCTCCTTTGGTTCAAAATGCTCAATTTAAGGGATCTTCGATTTAGGTTCCAAATTATTTATCTCAGTACCTTTGGAGTCCAACAAACTTTAACATTGCTTATGCTATGTGTTACATAAATATTGGTTGTTCTACATCTATTAATTATTTTTTTATGCTTCAATCTAGTATCCAATTTATTGAACAAAGTTTCCAACTTCATTGACCGCTGATTGAATCAATTTTCTCGAAACCGTCTCTCTACCTTTACTACATTATACAATCATATCTACAATGCTTGATTTTATTTGAATCAACTTGCAAAAATGTAGCTTTATATACTATTTATAATACCTATGAGGTTGAGTTATAGAACTAATAAATTATGTTTGTTGTTTTCATGATCCATGGATACCAAAAATCTTGAAATAGTAAGACCTACAATTATATGCGATCCTTGAAAATTTTCCATTTGTCTTGAATTTTCACCTAATGCATTCATTTGTCTAACTGGCTTTGCTCTAATTCTTTGATTGAGCTTCCACTCTAGCTCTCCGTTGACTTAATTAAGGTCCTGTCACTTGCATTCAAATATTGAATTATCTCCATAGGAGAAATGACTACCAACATCATCTCAATTATTCTTGTGTTGTATTTTTCACTTTCCAACTTGAGGTAGACATCAATGTCCACATTGCAACGCACTACCACCCTCAAGATTTAAGATGTTTTTAGACTCCAACCTAAAGGATTCTTCATTCTCCTTCATGCACCACCTAACCACCATGAAGATAACATATATAAAAGTAAATATAGGTTGTCATACTAGGGACAATGACCCAATTACAATGATATCAAAATAACCCTTATTGTTGTATTTGTTGACGTATGTCAGGTATGCAATGATGTAATGTAAATCAACTTCAAAATTGCTTTGTGAACATTGTCAAATGTCTTCTTACAAATATTTTAACCAAATCTTGCTTCAACATTCAACTCAAACACAAATTGAACAATTGACAAAATCTTGTCTCATACCTCAGTTAAGTTTGTTGATGAGAGGTTTGCTTCTTTCTACCATTGATAGCTTCAGACTTTTTCAAGTTTTCCTTCCTTGGAGATGCTCCTTGCAGCCCCTTAACCTCTATCATGATTGTGTCTTCCTTAAGCCCTTCAATTAAGATTCTACCTTGGACTTCTTCTTATCATACTTCCTTTGTTTCTTTTAAATTCAATTTCTATTTAGATTTTAAATTTGAAACAGCCTTTGAAATTTCCTTGAACTTCAAACAAGGCTTAGTTTAATCTTCAAGAGGACTAATGTCATGCACCAATGTTATGCCATGGGGAGGGATAAAAAAATATCATGCAAGAACTCGAAAATTCAACTGTAATTATGACCTTGATAAGCCTCCAACAAAATCGAGGAGGGTTGAAGATCAGATTCTGAGGTAGCCAATAATACAATTGATAGAGAGAAAAACATTACTTCAGACCAATGATCTTTGTCCAGTGAAAACCTGTCATAAGAAAGATAAAACTATGAATCTCTTGACCCATAGAAAATTGAGCTCCAACATATCTTCGTGATTTCCTAGGCCTCAAAACAAATTTTAGTGTAAATACATTAGATAATTCATGATTGATTGATACATCCTGAAGGGAGCTAAATGCCCTCATATAGAGAGGAAGGAAGGGTCTAGAAGGGGGGTCGACTAGCAATAGAATTCATGGAGCTGACCTTAATTCATGCCTAATTAAAATAATTTTTTTCATTTATCCAACCTTATTTCCAAGTTAGAATAATTTCCACAATTAAAATTATTATTAGGGGATGACTAAATCTTCCTTTGGAAGTCGATTTAACAAAGAAAATTCCTCAATTTGACGGTCGATTAATCAACCCAAGACCCACTCAAGTTAATCAAAATTTATTAAATATAAATGCTCATTTTTACCCAATTAAAAGATTGTATGTTATCATTGATTTGGGCTTCCTCACCACACATTTGGGGCATTGTCTTTGAAGGAACATATCTCCTCAACTGTGAGGAGTTATGTGGCGTGTCACCTATCATTAGAATTGGCATGACTACGAATACAATGATGGTGGTCTTACTTGCGATTTCATTGATCCTATCATTGAAACACCTCATCAAATGTGGTACATCATGATCACAATGCATGGGGCTTTTAAACTAGTGGGGCTCCTTCTCCTCCTTCAAGGGCTTCTTTTCCATTAGAACTTTCAATCAACGCAATCCTTTGGTGTATATTAAGAGCATTCAAATACTGATGTTGGAATCAATGACAACACCATTAAGTAATCTCCCCCTTTGTCATTGATGGCAACACACATACTCTCCTTGTGATTACTTCTCCCTCTCTCTCCATGCTTCTAATATTACTACCCTAATTTCTCTCCCCTTTCACATCAATCACAAAGGGTAACTTACCCTGATGAAGTATCTCCCTTGGTCTTCCTGCAATTTTTATTTCTCTCTGATAGTTTATCTCCCTATGTCTTTTTGTGCCTCACACAACTTGTCATTTTCATTCCACCTTGAAGCAATCAATCAATGTGACACGGTATACTCCATAAACCATCATCCAATCAATGCGATATTTCCTTTCCAAAACAAACTTCCTGATAGATCATCAAATTTGGAATTGTAGTTACAGAGACGCCCCCTATTCAACATTCACGGGACTGGGAGTATCCAAGTCAGATTTTTTAAAATGATATATGAACTTGCTTTATTGCAAGATCATTTTGAGCCTTGAAATGTTCATTTTTTCCTATAGATTCATCGTGGTCTTGTGACTTTACGAATCATGAGAGCATGACTTCTAATATTTCTCCATTCATTTAATCTTCTTTCTTTCGTTTTCTTCTCCAAATTTTTTTGTGCCTAATATTAGAGTTGTACTTCATGGAATATCCCATCATGTATCTGCAATCACAAGCTATATGTCCATACTTATGGAAATTGAAGCATTCAAAGTTGTACCTAGATGACAAAACAACTAGCGTATATTCTCTATTCATGATGCAATTTGGATATAAGTCATATGTTCCAACAAACTTGCTTTTAAGGTTTTGATAATAACCTTGATCCATCCATATCATAAGCTTAGCAATACCTCGCCATATGTCCAAATTTAGTACATGAAACCAATACCCATAAAATATATGAGTGTACCTAGTTGAAATTTCTTGCCTTGATCATCTTCTGAATACATTCTTTCTTGTAGGTGGATTACTTCTTGGAGCAACAACAATTTCAATCTTCTTCTATCCTTCACTTTGATTTGACCTATAAAGGATTTTCCTTTCAATCTTTTCTTTAAGATTGCTTTATGGGGGCATGGAATTTGTGCCTTCATTGCATGGAGCTTCACCTGCTTCTTTTTTTGTGATCTTTAAGCAAGCAATTTATTGATCCTTTTTATTAATGACACAATTTCTGTTTTCAACATCTTGCATTTTCAAAATACGCTCATGTTTCTTTTGAGAAACTTACAATTCATACTTCAAAATAGTTTCCTTCAACTTGCTTGTTAATATTTTGTCTGTCCTTTCTCCTTCCTCAACTTGAAGTCTTAGGAGGGAAAATTCTTTTGTTGCTTTGTCAAAATCCCTCATTTATTTCGTCTGCCATTCATTTTCCTTTCTAATCATGTTTATTTCTACTAGAGTTTCATGAAGTTCCTTTTGATTTTGAATAATTGTAGCTTCGAGTATTTGATTTTTCTTCCTTGGCCAATTCTATCTCCATGTCCACTTCTGCTTTTTCTTAATTGTCACCAGGATATTTTCTCTTAGTATCATCATCATCTTCATCTTTACTTGCATGCCTTTTTATGTAAATATTTTGAATCTTCTCCCAAAGTTATTTAGTTGATGTGCATTGACCTTCATTGGATCTCATAGAGTCTGGTAAAGCACTTAAAATGACATTCATTGATTTTGTATTGTACGTCCTTCACTCATTGGTAGATATGTTTCCATAAATAATTGAACACCATACATCATATCTAAGAGCTCACAAATAGGCTTCTATTCTACCTTTCCAAAATTCATAGCTTGTTTCATTGAACAAAGGAACTGGACCAACTTGTTTCTCTTTGATCGTAGAGGATCTCACCAGATCAGTTACACAAGTTGAGTTTCATCTTCAACATTCAGTGTCCAGTATCGTCAACTTCGACAACGATGTTTATGGTTTAGGTTATCCAGTAACGTATCTGGTTTTCATGGTGATATGGTTTGATACCTCAATTTCGACATGTGATTGTCATTAGTTTTGTTAGGGTCTGGTCGTCAACATGGGCTTTTCACTATGTGACGTTGACAATATCGCTTTGCGATGAAGAGGTGTACATGGGTACTTGTCAACAAAATTCATGTATTGAAATGAAAAAACCCTAACTTCAGATATAAAACCCTAAATCTACTTCTAAAACATAAAACCATACATTAAAATACTATTCCCTAAACTAAATAACCTCTTGGACCATGATACATTTCGAAACGATGTTAAAAAACCTAAGTTACAAACACCTAGACATATAAATCTATGACTAAAACCCTCTCGGGCTACTATACTACAAACAAAACCATGTATTAGAAACACTACACAATAGAGATATCATTCCCTAACCGTGGGTTTTTACGTTGCGTCGAAACCATATGCATGTGACCGCATAAAGGTTTAGCCATCGAGGTTGACATAACTCTTAGTCCTAAAACTGTAGCAGGAATCTAGCTAACCGTAATGGCTAAGTTGTAGTTGGCATGTGAGCAACCTTAACGCAATAGTTGGAGCTGACCACAACTGTCGGGGCTTAGCTGCACCATTAGCTGAGACTGTCGGAAGTCAAGTCACATGTTGACATGGTGCTGACCGTTAGTTGGAACCGTCAGACATTAGTGCTCAGTGGCAGCCTGCAGTTAAACCATGGATGGTCACATGTAACGACCTTCCTCCTCCACCCGGTCAGTAAATTGCCTACGGTTTTCTCTTATCCTAAGGTCTATTTCAGGTCTTTTGTTGGATTTTTTGGATATTTAATTAAAATACCATGGAACCTAATCCGTAGGTGTCAAACCATGATATGACCGAGATTCATGAACCCTTTTGCTAGCCATTCTTGCCAATTTTAGTCAAAAAGAGTTCGAATGAACCTACTAAACCTATAAATTCATCATTTTACTTGTGAAGAGGGGAGGAGTGGTTTTTAGATTTATGTGTAGGTTCTCGAGGATATAGGTTGTTTTGTTTTCAATGTAACAGGAGCATCTGGAGTCAGAATTAGGAACCGTGATAGGCATTGGAAATATGGTTCAAAGAGATTTCTTATGACAGTGACAAGAAGATCGTGTGTGCACATTTAGTTTGGTCAATTTTATGTGTAATTGACCTCCTCAGATTCAATCCTATAAAGTGGTCGCCCATCTTGAAAGCAGACCTGGAGATGTAGTCCATCAAGGACGAACTCCGTAATCAATCTTGCTGTGCAATATCATTGTGTATTTGTTGTTTTCACTTTTGTTTTCCATCTTGCTTATGTTTTTCCATCTGTCATAAACTCTTTCTTCTTAGGATGTTCTCACATTTCCAGCACTATAAGTTAACATTGATTTGATTGTTGGCATAATCAATTCTACTTCAATTTTAACATATGATCATTTCATATCATATAATTCGGTATCAGAGTAGGTTGCATTTGTAGAATTTGTGAATGACTCTTAACCAGGTCGAATTCGCAACGTGGAGAAGGAATCCTCGAGCAAATTGATCCAAAGATTGGAAAGCAAAGAGTCGTTCACAAGTCAACCTTGACAATATCTCATGTCGGTAAAAATCCTGAAACTAAGATGAGTGATGAACAATTTTAGCGAGCATTCTAGACTATGCAATAGATGTTGGGAAAACTTCAAGAAGATAATAAGGTGAGAAATATGAAACAGAAAAGAAACCTAAGAAAGTATCTCTTTTAAAACGTGAAAATTTTGAGTTACCTATTTATGATGGTGAAATGAATCCTGAAAAGTTAGATAACTAGATAAAGCAGCTAGAAGTGTATTGTCGTATTCAGAACATCTCTGACAATAAAACGAAAATTTTGTTAGCTACACTTAGAATGGGGGGAACAACTTTAATCTGGTGGGAAAGAAAAACTCAAATAGATGTAAAGCGAAAACAAAAAGTCATCTCTTCATGGTCTAAGTTTTTAATAGCTACTAGGAAATAATTCTATCCTTTAGGATACATGCAGCAAGCTATTATTGATTGGGAGCATTTGAGGCAAGGTAAAGGGCAGAGTGTTCAGAAGTTTACTCGGGAGTTCAAATGGAAAGCATTGGTGCTTGGTATTTCATTGGATACACGTGAAACTTTATTAAAATGCATCGTCAGTTTACATTCATATTTGCAGCATACATTATTGATGTTTAATCCTAATGATTTTTATGAAGTGTGTGTTCAAGCCATATATATTGAATCAGGTGGTAGACCATTCAAGATTTCACTGCAAGCATCCAAAGAGTTGGAAATCAAAGGTTCCAATGACATTAAAGGGAAGAATAATTCGAAGAGAAAAAAAATCAGCGACAACTCAGATGCAAGATCTACCTATTCTCATTACTAGAGAATCAGTCATGATGAATCTAATTCTTGGAAACTTCATATAGAACTTAAGCCCAAAAATTTCCTTAAAGAGAAGGATGAAAACAAAGCAATTGCAATAGTCCAACAAGATCTAGATTCTGATTTAGGTGATGAAATGAGGATAACTGCCATAGTTTCAACAGGTAAAATTTCTGACACTAGTTCAATTTCGAATACTATTGCATCTTCATCAAACATAAATCCTTCGAACGAGGATAAAAGAGTTGAATTATTTAACATAAGGATAACTATCAAGCACACAAAGGTAGATACAATGTTCATAGTGGATCACAGGAAAAATTAATATTTAAAGATTTAGTTAAGAATTTGGGTTTGGAGACACAGAATCATCAAAGACCTTACCCATTAGGATGGCTAAATAAGTCAACTCAGATAAAACTCACAAAACAATGTTGATTAATATTTTCCATTACAACTAATTACATTGATGATGTGGAATTAGATGTGGTTCCAGTAGACATATGTTGAGTTGTCTTAGGAAGTCCTTATCTTTATGATCGTGATGCAATACTTTATAAAACAGAGCATAAATATCACCTTAAGAAAGATGGGTTGAGTTTATTGTCAAGGCACATAAAAGTAAACATCACTTGAATTTAGTTGTTTCTAATCAAATGAAGCAATTAATAAGTTAAAATAACAGATTTGTAATCATGCTTGTAAAGGAACAACATAAGAATCAACATGATGTTTGTTCAAGTTATGAGTCTCAGCTTACAGATAGTTTGATCAAAGATCTAGAAAATTTTCCAGTTCTATTTAAAGAAACTAAACATATTACTCATAAGTAGGGAATACAACATGAATTATAGTTGATGCCTAAAGCTCCTCTTCCTAATGTGAGAATGAATTATTTCATTCCAAGTTTGGAAGTTATAAGTTTAAGGGATGTAGGTCAGTATTGAGGAAATTCATTATTAAATTTCTCTTGTATCGTGTCACCATTTCATGTTTCAAACAGTTTGGAAGCCTCTTTTCAAGTGGAGAGGAAGCCTAGTTGTTTTCATATCAAAGCATTTTCTAAAGTAGTATCAAAGTATCCAATACATCTAAGGGAATCTTATGCATCAAGGGAAAGTGATAATCAATGGAAACATCATTTAAGGAATAAAGAAACAATGATTCAAACAAATCAACAATCATTTCAATACTTTCAAAATCAGGCTAAGTTGCAGTAGTGTTCACCTTACAGTTTGATGGGTTTATTGCAGCAAGTTCACTTAGTAATGAGGAATCTTGAATGTATATCAAGTCAAATATCTAGTTTGATGTCAAGAATGTCTTTGATTGTCTTTGTCATTCTGCAATATAGATTGTTAATACATGTGAATAGTATTGAATAATATCTTGTAGAGATTGTTTTCAAATATGATTATGAATCACTAACTCATCGTATTTCCCATGTTCATAACAGGTTGTTTCACCATCTTCGCAAGTTATGCATACTACAGAAGGGTGGTACAGTTGATAGATTCAATATGTTACATGGTCAGTATCATCATGGTCATCACTTTCAGGTGGTTGAATGAAAGTATTGGTACATCATCGGGGCAAGGTGGAGAGTGAGGGAGCTCTACCCTCATCGACTATCTGTTTAAGTCAAACTTTTGCGGTCCATAAGCTTTCAAGTGGAGAGGATTGATCAAGGAGGATCTTGTTAGATCAATTACACAAGTTCAATTTCATCCTCAACATTTAGTGTCTGGTGTCGTCAGGTTCGACTGTGATGTTTATGGTTTACATTGTTTGGTAATGTATATGGTTTTCGTGGTGATATGGTTTGATATTTGGGTGTCAACATGTGATTGTCGTCAGTTTCACCACGGTCTGGTTGTCGACATGGGTTTTTTCTCATGCAACATTGATAATGTTGCTTTGTGATGAAGAGGTGTACATGGGTACTTATCAACAAAATTGATGTATTGAAATGACAAAACCCTAACCTAAGATCTAAAACCCTAAATCTACATCTAAAACCTCAAAAAATACATTAAATACTATTCCCTAAACTATCTACCCTCTTAGACCATGATACATTTCCAAACCATGTTAAAAAACCTAAGTTACAAACACCTAGACATATAAATCTACGACTAAAACCCTCTGAGGCTATTGTATTACAAACAAAACCATGTATTAAAAACATTGCAAAATACAAATATGAGTCCTAACCATGAGGTTTTACACTCCATCGAAACCGTATGCATGTGATGAGATAAAGGTTTAGTCATTGGGGTTTACATAAAGGTTTGGTCAATGTTTTGTGTAATCGACCTCCTCAAATTCAATCCTAATAAAGTGGCTGCCCATCTTCAAAGTGGACCTAGAGACGTAGTCAATCAAGGGCGAACTCCATAATCAATATTGTTCTATGGTATCACTATGTATTTATTGTTTTCACTTATGTTTTGCATCTTGCTTATGTTTCTCCATCTGTCATAAAGTTTTTCTTGGAAAGCAGTTCTCACATTTTTAGCCGTGTAAGTCAACGTTCACTTCATTGTTGGCATAATCAATTCTACTTTAGGTTTAACATATGATCATTTCATATCACTCTTCATCCAATCTAATAGGTCCTGAAACTAGGGAAATACCAGAGACTTCCCTTGATCATTTGGATGTGTGATTCCTTGACTCTCCCATCTTTGATCTCCTGAGATATTCCTTCGAGTTGTTAGGCTACAATTGAAAAAACCCACCCTCTCATACCAATCATTGGAATATCCAGCAATACCAAGAGGGGGTGTTAATCAATATTGGGAACTTTTAAAAAATGTAAACCATATCACATTAAACAGTTAAGAACATCATTAAAAAATGCACAACATCAAATATAGTACACAATAATTTTAGGTGGAACACTTCTCGGAGAGAAAACACCAAAACATTTTAATATATGTCTTAAAGATTACATCATCATGAATATCTAACTTCCAAGATTCTCCAAAAACAACTCGAAGGAGGCTCCAACCCCTTGATTTATCAGCTCAAATTGAAAGGATGTTCCAACACCTAGGTTTACCATCTCCAACTATAAGGAGGCTCCAACCCCCTAGTTTTATAAGCTCCAACCCCCTACAAGGTCCATGTTCCCCTATTCCACCTACCTCCCTAAAGTATTTTGAGGCTCCAACCTTAGGGAGACGTTATTGTCTACCTTGCACCACTCTACCACCCTGAAGATTCAAGATGTTCTTAGGCTTCAACCTAAAGGATTCTTTGGTCTCCTATATGCACCACACAACCACCCTAAAGATGAAAGATAGGAAAATAAATGTGGTCTCTTGTACCGGGGACAATGACCCACTTACAATGATATCCAAATAACCCTTATTATTGTCTCTTCTAATGTACGCTATGCATGCAATGATGTAATTTCAATCAACTTCAAAGCTTCTTCTTGTACACTATTGAACGTTTTCCTACTAATATTTTACCACAAATCCTTCCTCAACATTCAATTATCGTTCTCTTTCATGATCAAAACTAAATTACATATTAGCGTGTGATGCTTCATGTATTGAAATAATTTTCTATAATTTCTTTTAAATGATTTCAAATATTTTGGGAATTTGTACCTTACGGGAGGCATGATCGAGTGTTTGTGCCCCCCTTCCATTGTTGACTAGTTATTTCTAGGTTGGATTTTTCCTTTTCCTTATCTTTTTGAGGAGATTACAATCCCAAATGATGGTTAGAGTTTCTTTAATATCAAAATTTATTGATACATAAAGTGAATGCCTCAACCTACATCTTTCCACCACATTATTGAATGAAGAGCCTCCCCTTACACCACATTGGGGAGCCATGAGAAGTTAGGTTATCTACAACAAGAATGTAACTCTAGATTGAAATCCAAGATCAAATGAGGTTAGATCCTCTATCACAATGTTACTTTCGCTCTATATATAAAACCAAATATTAAATATTAATACAAATCTTGATACACTATTAATATTAAATATATTGGTTCATTGCTAGTTCATTGCATTTATAATGCTATGTATTTATATGTCAAAATTGATTACAGTAAAATTAATTTTAATAAAATTTTCAGACTAATTTTATTCCCTTGGGTACAGAGGGAGGTACCCAAGGGAATAATGGGATGTAATAATATAATAAATAAATGGGATCTAGTTAATAAACAAACTAGTTAACCCGCATTATGCAAGGGAACACAATTAGTTAGGGATTAATGTGATAAGTCCATTGTATTGGATGTATGGTATTGAGAAACCCATGGTGATTACCTATTGTCTTGTATGTATGAAGCCTATATAGAGGCTAGAGACTCTCGAGTGAGGGATGTTGAGTATGGTTTTGTATTGTCAAACATATGCCTTGATTCTTGTTCTCCTTCCTTAAGATATAATTATATGGTGTCACCCTACCTCAAGATTTTTATCAATAAAGAATAATTTTCAAACATTATTTCTCTATCTTTGGTGTTATTTCTCTCATATATTTTGCACTTTTATATATTTTCATGTGAGATCTAGATACCACTTGTTGTAGATCTCACGTCCAAATATATCAAATTCTCTCATAAAATAAATCCAAGAGCCAATACACAAATAGGATAGAAATACTTCACTTTATTAATCAAACTCTTGAGGTAGCGCAACACAATACATTTACTCAAGGATAGAGATCAATCGACAAGCTAATGCATGGCAATACAAGCAATACTAGACATCCCTCACTCGAATGTCTTTAGCCTCTATATAGGCTACATACATATAATACCATGGGTAATCACCATGAGTCTCTCAAAGTTATATATTCAATACAACGAGCTTATCACATTATTCCCTAACTATTTGTGGTCACTTGCATAATGCTTGTTAACCAATTTATTTATTAACTATGGCTCATTTATTTATTATATTATTATAACACATTATTCCCTTTGCTACCTCCCTTTGTAACCCATATTATGTGTTATCCTTGTTATATTTTCCCTTTTGGGAGCTCACGTGTTTTTATGGTAATATACCCCCTTCTACCTTACTTTTTAAATCTCTTATTCTTTTTAATATAATTCAATTTATTTTATTTATTTATTATTTTGATGGGTATTACGTTATCCCTTTTTAATGGAACTTTTATATTCTCAATTATATCATTAACCATATGATTAATTTGTTCTACTCATATTTTTGGGATTTATTTCAATTTTATTATTTTATGAACATTTATTCATTTATTAATTTTTTTAAGGATGACCATTATTATTGTTAACTCTTTTTAATAATTATTGTATTTTATTTAACTTTTTTTTTTATTATATTACAGTAAGGGTCTTATACACCAATTTTGTGTCTCACTTGGAAGTACCTTTAAATTAAATAATAATAATAATAATACACATCTATGAAAATTGGTAAAACAATTCACTTAATTGTAGAGTTGAGGCTTCTGTGATCCATATCAAGTTTATGAGAGATTTTTTGGTGAAAATCACATGCGAAACCTTCTATTAATAGGGTGATCAATCTTTCCAGTTTCTCCTTTCCCCCTTCTATTTTTAAAGTTTGGGTAAAGGGCTGAATTTTGCCTTAGCCCCTAGGAAGATACCTGTGGATGATATCATTTCTGACATTGAGTTTGGGACCAAAGATGTACCTGATAGGATCAAGGATACTATTAGGCACGACTGTGCGGTTGTCTTGACAAAGGCTAAGCCCCCTAAGAGAAACCTTAGCAAGGACGAATCTTTCGCTCTCAGATCCTTAAACGAGAACAAAGATATCATTGTTCTAAAGGCAGACAAGGGCGGTGCTGCCGTCATCCTTGACAGGGTTGATTACCGCAACAAAATGTTAGATCATCTTCATAATAGTGGTAGCTACAAAAATCTTCCCAAGAATCCTTTGAAGAAGGTTGCTAGGAATGTGGCTCTTGCCATTAAATCCATTAACTCAGTGAGTTCCCTGCACCATAAACTCATTGAGAGGAACCCTATTACTCCTAGAATCTATGGTCTCCCCAAGATTCATAAGGAAGGAGCTCCCTTAAGGCCCATTGTCAACACCATTGGAGGTCCTACCTACCTTCTTGCTAAGTTTCTTGCGTTAAAGCTTAAGCCCTTAGTTGGTCGTACAAAGTCCCTTGTTAAAGACTTTGCTTCCTTTATTGATGAACTCAAGGACATTAAGCTTGACCTTGGGGACATTCTTGTTAGCTTTGATGTAGTTTCTCTGTTCACTTACATCCTTATTAAGGACACCATGGAGGTGATCAACCGCTTAACTGACCCTCACACTGCGAGGTCAGTGGAGATTTGCCTCACTTCCACCTTTTTTAGTTTTGAGGGAGAGTTCTTCGAGCAAACCTGTGGGGTCGCCATGGGCTCCCCCCTTTCTCCTGTTTTTGCTAATCTTTTTATCTAAGATTTTGAGTCCACGGCTTTAAGTTCTTCCCGGCTCTTGCCAAAGCTCTGGAAAAGGTATGTGGATGACACCAGTGTCATCTCGTCTCATGGCCAAGAAGAATTAGATCTTTTCTTTATCTCAACAATCAATCCTCAGCCATTAAGTTCACTAAGGAGCAGGAAGTTGATGGTTGCCTCCCTTTCCTTGATATTCTTATCTCTAAGAATAGTGATGGTTCCCTCGCCCACCAAGTTTTTGAAAAAGAAAACGCATAGAGAGCAGTATATTCATGCCAATTCCCACCATTTCCCAGCTCAAAAGATGGGTGTTCTCAATACCCTTGCCACTCGGGCCCTAAGGATCTCGAATAAGAAGAGTTTTGAGAAAGAAAAATCCCATCTCCTTGATGCCTTTGCTGAGAATGGTTATAGTAGATACTTGGATCAGAAGGCTTTCCTTAAAGCCACCAAGAATTCTCTCTCTAAAAGGGAACCGAGCGAGCGGATTCCACAAGTCCATCTCTGTTTGTTCAGGGGACCTGTGATAAGATTGCAAGGATTCTCAAGATACATAGTGTCTGTGTGACCTTTAGGCCCCTGAACACCATTCGTTTGTCCCTCGCATCAGTAAAGGATACTATTGACCCCATGGATATGAAAGGGGTTTATATTATTTCGTGCTCGTGTGGGACCCCCTATGTTCGTGAGACGGGTCGCTCCATTAATCAAAGGATTAGTGAGCACTCAACTCACCTTAAGCATAGAAGAGCTAAGACCTCTGCTTTAAATGAACATATCGAAAAAACCAATCATTATGTTTGCATTGAAACGACTACTGTTATTGCTAAGGTTTCGCATTTCCATCATGAGAAATTTAGGGAAGCTCTTGAGATTGAAAAGAGGCAGAGCAATCTCAATGGAGAGGCTGACTCGAAAATGAGTAGGTGTTGGATTTAAGCACTCTATTCTTAGTCGTTTGTTTGGCCCCCTCTCGTTTTTTGGCCTCGTATTATTTAGATTTATATATATATATATTTATTTTAATTATTATTTTTTTTTTTATTATATTATTATTTTTTCATTATTTTCTCCCTCTTTTTTTATTATCATTTTTATTTTATGTTTCTCATTTTTTAGTTTATTCATTTTTTATTTATATATTTTTAATCCTTAATTTTACTTACACCTAATTATATATAATAATAATTTTAATTAACAAATATATTACCCTTTTAAAGTAACCATTAAAATTATTTATTTATATATTTTTTCCTAATTTAACTTATTTCCTAAATAAATTAAAATATTATAATTATAATAACATTAATTATTTTATATTTTATTGAGCAACCTAATGTTTCTTATTTACTATTATATATATGTTAATTAATAATTTAATTAATAATTTTACTTTTTAAACTAACCATTAATTATTAATTTATATATTATTTTTATGTAATTTTTTATTCCTCAATAAAATAATAATTTACTTTAAAATTAATAATAATATTAAAATAATAATAATATTAATAAAAATTTGACTTGGGTTTTATAGACAAAATTAGAAGTTATTCAATTTAGCTCAAACTATTTAACATGCTACCCTCGATATGTTTCTTCAACTTGTAGTCACCATGAACCACACTATTTGGTGCGCGTAGACAAATGGTTTCCCATGTGATTTTCACGAAAAATCTCTCAAAAAATTCACTTAATTTCAAACCTATATATTAAGGAGCCTACAACCATTTAATTCAACATCTATCAACCATCCAGAAAGGTCAAACCTCTCTTGGTATATATCTCTTTTTTGGCCATGTAGTGAGTCTTTATTTAGAGGTTTTCTTTGGATATGAAAATTGCTGAGGGTAACAATATTTGTTGTGGAAAATAGCATTTATTTTGATCTAGTTAGAAGCTTTTATTGGAATGAATTTCTAATTAGCAAATAATACTTTTAAATAAGATACATTAGAGAAGAATATTGTGGACAAAACCAAGGGTTATGAGTCCAAAAACCTCAATCTTCAAATCTGTTTTAATTGTTAATTATTAATTTTTATTGTTTTGTTTGTTTTTGTATTTTATTTTTTATTCTTAATTTAGCAAATTTATTTTTATTAAAAAATTGTGATGGACACAACCATGATCATGCCTCCATCCATAAATATACTATTTTATCTCAATTGCTTGAAAATTATTAATTTTTATTTTTATTTATATTTATTTTCAAAATTTTTTATTCTAATTTTTTTAATCTAGAAAAATACTACCCATATAAAACATAAAGCCCAAAAACATGGTAAATTTACCTCTTATTGGATTTTATTTTAATTGTTAATTTATTTTAATTTAACGAAGAGGCCCCTTTGTATTTTTTAATTTTAATGTTGCTTATATATAATACCATGAATGAGCATTACGTAAATGAGTGAAATTGTTTTGTGGGCTAGTGCGTTTCATTTTAAGTCCGTAACTGAGCTATTTTCATAACTCAGTGACCGCGTTTTATCTTTGACTCATCAGACGAATAGCAGTCCCATTTCACGTCAGACTGATTGTGAAAGATATTTCGTTTCACCCATTTTCGTTAGGGTTTGCTGAAACAATTTGGCCTCGGATGGTATGGGCAAGGCCTAAAACCTACTAGGTTACCCTTTCTATGTGAGTTTATCTTTAAAATATTCAATGTGTTCAGTTGGAAAAGAAATTTAAGAAGTTCAGTTGAAAATAATTCAATGTGCTCAATTTGCCAGGAGTAATAGAAACTAGGGGAGGAGGCGCGCGTTATTTAGTCAACATACATGTCCTCTCTATTGATTCGAGATGTGCATTCAAGGCTGATTGTAAAAGATTTATCATTTCATTCTTCTAAAGGTTAGGCGAAACGGATAATTTTATTTTGACGATGAACACTGAATAGTTCGAACTGATGACAAATTATATTTAATGCAATTTCTCCGTAACGTAATACGGATTGTGAAAGATATTTCGTTTCACCATTTTCTTTTGGGTTTGCTGAAACAATTTAACTACTATGCCTCGGATGATATGGGCAATGCCTAAAACCTACGAGGTTATGTGGCAAACCCATTGTTAGTTTGCTTTTTTGTTTTGTGGCAAACCCATTGTTAGTTTGCTTTTTTGTTTTTTAATTGCTTCTTCCCAGTATAACTTCATTATTTGTGCTTTAGCAAATAAATATCTTGAGTTTGATTTTATCTATAAAATATTGTAGGTGATATTTTCAAATGTAATCTGTTTCGTTGAAAAAAAAAATTAAAATGTTTGAAAGATATTTAGTTTTTTTTTTAAATGTTTTATGTCTTAATTTTCAATTGCTATGAATTTTGTTTTTCCATGAAGTATCTTCAATTTCCATGAATTTTGTTTGCCATGAAGTATTTTCAATTGAGTTTATAAGTAAGTTTGAAAACCATTTCTGAGCATCTCTTTCTAAAATTTGAAAAAACATACTTTTATATACATATTAATGTTTGATTGTTAGATTATCAATGCACTTTTGGAAGGCATCAATATGATTATCAATGCACTTTTGGAAGGCAGGAATATGATATTTTGTTGATTTTTCACTTTCCCCATCAAACTTAGGAAGCATGTTTAAATAATTTCTTTTTTGTAAGCTAGAGAAGTACCTCTCATTATCTATTTAATCTAGTTGAAACTGATACATACATTTGGTGACCTCAACAGGCCCAGAAGGGAAACCAGGTCTGTTGGCCATATTAAGATTGTGTAGGCCATCCACTAAAAAAAGAATAAGTCTGGTTGTCCAAGCCAAATGCACTATACTGCCAAAAAAACTAATCTTGTTTCCTATGGACATAAAGAACACCTTAAACATAGCCAGGAGGATTAGTCTACCATATTTCCAAGCAAATTGTCTTCTTTTGGCACAGGAACTATCTTCTTCACATGTTGTTGAATCTCCTCTAACTTGCTATCTTGCATGAGAAAAATTATCTGTAGGTTCTTCATTTCTTTCTTCAAATTTTGGATGCCCTGGGCCATCTATGCCATCTCAATAGCCACCTGCTCCATTGCTTTAGCCCGTAGTCTCTCCAACACCCAATAAATATGTAGGGCTTGCTTATACAAAGGCTACTCCCACTATTTCCTCGGTTTGGAATGAGGTTACCTCAATTCTCCATTTCAGGGTCTGAATCCTCCTACATGGCTGATGCTTCTAATTCTTCGATTATCCTTCTGATGTAAGCATTGGTTTCTTCACTGTAGGCTCTTTTAGCTTCTGCACCTTAAGTTTCATCATTTTACTGACATGTTTCTTGGTAACTGGTGATGGGGTACTTTGATCCTGATGGGGTACTTTGATCTTGGCTGCCTGCTTGATGATCTCTCTTTAGGCACCTTCACCCCCTTCCCCCACCTGGACTAACTGTTTGTTGCCTTGCTTCCCTAACCAGCTTACAAGGATGAAGTTCCTAAGAATCCCTCACCTCCATACCACTTAGTTTTCTTTCCCAGGTTCTTTTCCTCTCCTTATTTCTTTTCCTTTGGATGCTTGATCTTCCCCACTGGGCCTTTCCTAATTTGAAAGTGGTAGCTTTGTTCATGAGTTTTCTCTTCCTCTGTGGGATTGTGACTACTTTTATCCTGCCTTGTCCAACGCCCTTCCATGCTCCATTCTGTAGCTGCCTCTACTTTCCCTCTCTATTTTCTACCTAAAATTATAGTGTATGGGTGGCAGGTCTCTCTCCTTTCCCCTATATTCTACCTTCTAAGACTATTAAACCACCTCCCATTTCCCGTTTTCTTGCTCTTTGTCAGTGTTATTCTCTTGCAATCTCCATGCTAGCCATCTCCTCCTCTTCTTAGTCTTCTGCAGTTATCCTAAATCCCATCAACTTATAGCCATCATTCTCCCCACCTTCTCCCTTCATTGCTCTCTCTTAGCTACTTCTGGATATTATTCTTGGCCTGCCTTCAATCCTATTATTTTGTGTTATTATGTTATTGCAAGGTGGCCTGCCATGCCACCCTTCACGAAGTCTTTTGCTTTGTTTTCGTCCCTCCTAAAGTGGTTAATAATTTTATGATCAATGTGTTTCATTATCTCTGCAGGCTTTGTATTAACATTCCCGTTCCTCCAGCTCTTTGCTACATTTTCCCAATCCTTCTCATTGTTTAGTTTACTTATCATTTCTACTACTTGTTGTGATTCTCCTTCAATTTCCAATTTTGTATATCCATTTCTTATTGCTATAGAGTGCCATCATTTCAGCTTCATTATTAGTCATTATGCAGGGTAAACCCATCTAGTGTTTCTTTCATTATCTCTGAAGATACCTATGAATCTTGTTGGCCCTGGTTTCCATTAGAAGCCCCATCAAAATTTAGTTTTATGAAGTTTATATTCCATGTTCTTTTCTAGATACACCATGTTATATTCCAAATTTATGGTGGCTAAAATTCCGTCTTCATATGGGATCATTTTCTAGTCTTCTTCCTCCCAGTTCTTTGCTAGAATAATTTCCCTTATCAATTTTTTTGTTCTTTACCAAATCATATATGGAGGATTGTCTTTATCATGAAAGATTCTTTGATTTCTCTCTTTCCATGTAAGCTATATATTAAATCCAATTGCAAGACTCCAAGCTCTCCTCACCACCTGGCTTGAGAATTAGGCTTTCCACCATTAGAAGATGGTTTGTTTGATATCAAGGGGATCTCTATTTGACTTTCCAAAAAAGTTCCTAACTTCTTCCCATTGCTGTTGGGAATATGGACATGAGTTCAAAAGGTGTTCCTGCATTTCTTTGTCTTGTTTACATAGGCTACATCTAGGAGGTCCTAGAATCCCCGTTTTTGTATCTCGTCCCTTCTTCCTTTCCCTACTAACCAAGCGAACAAAGTTACCATTGGCCACCACTTGTTCCTCCATATTTGCTTCCATTCTAGAGCATCCTCTTCTTGTTCTTGAAGGTCTCATCTTCCCCCTCTTCTTTCCAATATTCCTTGGCATATTTTAATCCTCTCGTTACAACCTTCTGATATGTATTATGTAGGCCTTGTATCTCTCTCATTGTTTCCCTTTGCTGCTAGGCATCCTCCCAAAATTTGGTTATGCTCCTGTTCCTAATTTCCGAGAACGCTTGTTTACCTATAATATCTGTTTTCTCACTAGCTAGGTCCCATATTGTGGATCCTCTTGGGACTTCTTCGAGTCTCAGAATGCCTTCAGTAGTTATGGGCATATTATATTTTTCTATCCATATCCTTTTCCATAGATCTTTTCCACCCCTCACCCACCTCCACCACAGCTTAGACCCTAGAACTTGGTTCAAGATGCCTCGGTCCCTAAGACCTAGTCCCCCTTCTTCTTTATGTTTTGATAGGCCTTTCCATGATACTAGGGCCCATTTACTTTTTTGTTTAGGACCACCCCACATGAATTTTTTGAATATTTCTCTCATTTTTATACATACTCCTTTGGGGACTGCCATCACTGAAAGAGGATAGATGGGAATTACCTAGGGAATTGATTTAAAGAGCACTAGTCTTCTCGCTATGTGACCAGCTTGCTCGTCTATTCTTGAGTTTCCCCATAGTTTGCTGCCAGTTTTCTATCCTCAGAGGGTTTAATGCTAATTGGTTTCCCAAGTATTTTGTAGGTAATTCACTAGAGCAAAAGCCCAAAGTTCTGGTCAAGTTTGCTTTAATCCTTTCTGGGGTGTTGAGAAGAAAAGTGCAAGATTTATATTTGTTAATTTCCTTGCCCAACTCTTCCATGAAGAGGTCCAGAATCCACTTTATCCTCTTAACTTCTCTTAGAGAGAGAGCACAAAAAAGCATGATGTAATCAACGAACTGCTGATGAGTAATAGCTAAGTTGTTTCCCCATGGCCTCATTCCTTTGATTTTCCCCTCCCTCAGTTCTTTTTGAAATTATCATCTTAGTCCTTCCGCTGCAATTATGAACAAGAAAGGGGATAAAGGATCCCCGTGTCTCAGACCTCTTGTGGCATTGAAGGTTGACCTCCTGACCCATTCAAAAGGATGGAGAAATTGGGAGAAGATATCATATTATAAATCTATTTTACCCATCTATTACAAAACCCAAATGCCGTTAGGATTGTTTTGAGGTACTTCCAATCTAGACGGTCATACTTTTGAGAGGTAAAATTTTATCATCATTCCCATATCCTTTCTTTAAGCTTTTGAGAAGTCAAATTTTATCATCATTCCCATCTCCTTTCTTTGTTTCAGAGAATGAATCACTTCCCGAGATACCACCAAACCATCTAGAATTGAATTTGTAGTTTCTTCCGGGGAGATTATGCTAGAGAGAATTGGTTTCAATCTCTAAGCCGTTAACGTAGTAATAATTTTATATATTACATTACACGGGGCAATAGGGCAGAAACCTTGGGCAATTTTCGAGTTAGCATATTTATGAATAAGGGTTAAAAGAGTTGAGTTTAGACCCAGCCATAGCTTCTCTTGTCTGTGAGATTCCTCTACAACCTCCAGGATGTCTTATTGAAGGAAGTGCGAGCCTACTTGGTAAAATTCAGCTGTAAATCCATTTGGTCCTCGGGCTTTGTTTTTTTTCATTCCTTTCACTATATCCTACACTTCCTTCAAGGTTGATTCCCTAATCACAGCCATGTTCTGGTCCCTCTTAATCATTTTTGGAATTTCATTACAGATCCTCCCTATGGCTTCCTCTTTTTCCTCTTGATGTTGAGTGAGGATGTCTTTAAAATATCCAACTAGAGCCTGTTCCATTTCCTCATGCGGAGTTACACGTTACCCTTCTTCATTTTTTATTGAGAAAATTCTATTCCTTTGTGTGTGTTGAATCATGGCTTGGTGGAAGAACTTTGTGTTTTTTTCACGAGACTTTTGTTTTCATAATATTTCTTCCTCTTTTCTCCGTTCCTCTAGTTCGCTAATAACCATTCCTTCTTCTCTCCTTCTTTCCTCACTTCGGCCTTCTGCTATAATTTTTTGTTTCACCTCTCCCATTTTTTGCTCTAAGCCCTGCTTCTCCTTGAATATATTCCCAAATTCCTCTTTGTTCCATTTTTTTATTTTTTCCCTGAGCTCTTTTAGTTTTAATTGGAAGGTCTGCATCTTGCTTCGTCCTCTTTGTTGGCTCTGAGTCCACCATTCCTCCACCTTTGGTATGATTTGCTCATTTCTGACCTAGAACGCTTCAAACCTCAATGGGCATTTTTTTGAGATCAATTTGATCTCAATTTCCAACCTGGTGGGCCAGTGATATGAGCCCATGGCGGGAAGGATCATTGTTTCTACAAATACATCTCCATTATGTTTTGCTCCGATATTAAGAATCTTTCTAGTCTCCATGCTATTTGATTTCTGCCCCCTCTTCTATTGTACCATGTATGGATCCTGTTTATCGTGGGAATATCTACCAATCTTTGCTCCATTATCATCTCACAAAAAGCCTCCATGTCTTGGTCTCATATTTTAGATCCCCTTAGCTTTTCTCTCGTGGTTGTGATCATGTTAAAGTCCCCCCTTGCAATCCATGGCCTCTTTAGGAAAAGCCTTCAAATTGTTTTCATATTTTGAAGAAAGTTTCTGTGCTCGCTTAATAAATGCGGGCTGTAAATTGAAAGGAGTATCCACTCCGATGATACTATCATTCTAAAAGTTCTTGAGAGAATTTGAGGAAAGCTAACCTAGTTTTTGAAGTGTACTTCCTCAGGATTCCAAAGAACTGTCAGCCCTCCTATAGTACCTACCGTATCCTCGCCCATTACCTAATAATGAATATTAAATATTCTCATTATTTCTTCCATCTTTTGGTAGTTGATCTTTGTTTCTTGGATTATCATTATACTAGGTTTATATTTCTTCAATCTATCCCTCAAATATCTCTGTTTTCCTTTGCTATTGAGACCTCTGATGTTCCACCTTGTGATTATCATTTTAAAATTCTGGATGGTTGTTGAAATACCTCTGAAATAGGTATGACTCTCCCTGAGTTTACCAGCATCTCCCCTACCACTTGAAAGGTTTCGCTCATTAGATGCCTACCTCTTTTTCTACCTCTTTTGCCAGTACTTCCCATTCTTATATTCTCATCTCCTTGCATTCCTATTTTCTCCGGTTGACTTGCAGAGAGTGCTCCTATCTTCTCCTTGTATTTCTAAAACATCTCTTTATATAATTACTTTTGATCTTCTGGTATAAATCTTTCATCCAGGTTCTTCCATTCTTATAATAGTCTTCTCATTATTCGTTCCTCATTGCTTCCTCTGTCTTTTTGGGGATCGACCTCAATCTGAGATTTCTCATTGGGCGTGTCCATGTTCTCCTCTGTCCCTCCTTGTTCTATTTTTATCACGGTTGAGTCTAGTTCTTTTGCTTATTTTAATAGTTCCATAGGTTTTTCATCAGTTTCTTCCTTTTCCATCTCCCCTTCTTCTTCCTAATGGGCTTTGAACTTGTTTTGGCTTTCTACTCGTGCTATTTTGACAGATTTCTGCATCTTGGGCGTCCCTTCTCTGGGCTTTCCTCTTATGGGTATTTCCTTAAAATCCTTTTCCATTTCTTCAGTTGCCTCTGTCCCCTTCTTCTCTTCTTCTTTTTTCTATGTTGATTCCTCTACAGTATTTAAGGGGCATTGTTTGAAGAGGTGGCCATATTCATGGCATCTTCTATAGCGGAATGGGATGTGTTCGTAATCCACCAGTTGATCCCACACTTCTTCTTCATATTATAGCTCTATATACTCCAGTAGTGGCTCTCTTATGTTCATGTATACACATATCCTTTCATAGGATGTGTATCGCCCTCTTTTTGTGGTCTCTGCTACTTTAACAAATGTTCCAATTGTATTACCTATTCCTTCTAGGATCTCAGGGTCCCAAAACTATATTGGTAGTCCAAATAGTCTTATCCATATGGGTGCTTCTAGCATTCTTTCTTTGTCTGGATTATAGCAGTCCTCCCAATGCTTCATAAATAAGCCCACATTATTCATGAAATACGGTCCTCCCTCAAAGACTCTTTCCTTGTCATCTAGATTTGAGAATATAACTATGAAAAAACCCTTTGCCCCCAATCTCAAATCTATATGGCCATTAGGTTTCCATCTTTGTTGTATCGATTTCGACAGGTCCTTTTGGGACGGCCAAAGCCCTATAAACTTACACATTAAAGCACGATCTCTCATATAGCTTCTATATTCTTCAATTTTTTTATTTGGAACTATGAACCTCGGTTTTTTCAATGTTCTTGGGAGACATCTACCACCTAATCCTGCTTTCCAGTGGGTTCCCATTACTCGTGGATCTCTGTTATTTTTCTTTGCGCCTCTTTGTATTCCCTTTCTGCTTGATTCCGTGCCGTGATATTTTTGTAGGAGGGCATCTCTCCCATCCCTGTTTCCCATACCATGATGCCTTTAGCTCTCTGTTATTTTGGGTCCTTCTTTCCGATCTGCTTTGCAGTCTCTGATTTGGTCGATCATAACCCTTGTCAGTGGAAGTTCAGTCAGATTGAGATTATGTTGATTGAAAGCCTAAGTATGTTTAAATAATTGTCACGTATGTCACGTAGGTTTTGGGGAATTTTGAGAGACCCATACCTTGCAACTACCCATGGTGTATTTGGGTTTCATTTATGTGCCATTATGTGTTGAGGAATAAAGATTGTAGCTTCCAGGAAAATTGGTTTGAAATTGGGAGAGAATAAGACTAGAAAGGGTGGTAACTTTCACATAGCAGAGAATGAAAGACCTACACTTGAAAAATCAACTAATGGTTCAACTTTATTCAAAGGAAGACTTGAAGAAAATCTTTTAGGAGTTTGAATTTAGGTACATATTCAAAATATTTAGATTCAAGAATATAATTCTCTCAATAAGAGGAATATTGACGATGAAGAACCCACTTTACATCATACATTTCCTTTTGTAACCACCTTTTTGGATCATAGTAAATTGGATTTTCTCTAGCACTATGATTAAACCTAATATGTCTTCCTTCTCCCTCCATCTTGAAAGAGTGGAATCAAATGGTGAATGAGAACCTTTAAATATTTCCTTTTAAACCATGGAGGATGTTATTTGATTCTTGTTCACCCTCAACAAGAAAAAACATTTCATTTGCCACTTCCAAAGAAATATCAATTGGAATATCCATTCCTCATGATGATTCCCAAATGGATGTTGTTCCTTACACTATCTCTAGCAATGCAACTATGCCAAGGCACCTAATGGAGGTTTTATTTAAACTTCCCTACTTTAGGCTAATCTAAAATAATTCAATAGCTAGAGTGGGTAGATCTATCTAGTAAAATGTAATTTAAAAGATGGGCCTTTTTTAATTCAAATAGAGGTTATATTTATATTGAAAAGGAGAAAACGCAAAAAAATTGCGAACACTTAGCACACACAATTATTTTGGCCCCCAAACGGCATGTTTATCATATTCCAAGAGACATAAAAAATACTCTAGCTCATACAAAAGAACACAATTCTTCCACTTCAAGTATCAACAAGTAAGATTCAAGATTCAAAGGTGTATTAAATGAAACACATGAAAGTATGCATTTCAAAAACCATCAAATATGGACAAATAAAACAAAATTATATCTCAAATATTCTTAAGAGACAACTCATTTAATCACCACTCTCATCATTGCCTTTATGACTCCTAAGCACTTTAAGTTCTAGACCATTCACTTATAACATTATTTAGCATCCAAGATAATATTGTATATTGAGCTGAATGCAAATTGAATGAGTTTAAGTGAATATTTAGTATGAAAAATAAATATCAAGCCCATTACTTTCATGTGAAACTATTCTTTGATAATATCAAAATCATCATACATTATGAAAGAGAAACTACATTAAAATTCAAGGATACATGAGCAATTTTAAAACTGAAACAAGAAAGTACAAAATCATTTGAATGAGGCCATTAGTCCTTCACAATATTTCATGATTGTTTGGTGCTACAACAAATAATAAATATCATTTTCCTCAAGATTAGATGCTAGGAAATAAATGTAATATTAGTTCTAAGAAAATTTTGACTCTTCTCAAGACTTCTTTCTTAGATTAGATATGTCATCATCCCTAATTGCATTTTAAAATTCCTAACTACTTCCCAACCACATGGATTACTTCAAATTTCACATGCAAAGTTGAATTTTGGAATAATGAACTATAAGAGCATAATATCAATTTCCATATCTTACATGCCACTAAATTCCTTTATGCTTTATTTTTTCATGGTTGGAAAACCCTTTCTTATATTTTGAAGGCATAATTTATTTCTCTTTTGATGTTGAATTCCTTTGCCAATAACATGTAATCTTACTTGATTCCTCACCTGTAGGTTAAGACAATGCCAACATCTTCTTGTATCTTATGTCAAGTTTAGTATGCAAATTTAAATTTGGTGGTTTAGATTTATACAAATGTTTAATAAGAGCTAAAATATTGAATCATAGAACAAAGCATTTGGATATTTTTTAGTTAAAAAGTGGGCCTTGAAATAAATAATGTAATAACAAAAACAACTTTAAAAGAACCAAAAGGAATCAAGATGATGGTTACATCCCAAGGGTAAGTATTTCTAGAGGGAAATGAAGAAAACTACTTATTAATTTTATTTTCAACTTATCTCCTTATATGTTTACTGAAATTTCAAGTGTGAGCATTCATGCTATTTTTCCTTATGCAGTATTGTTATTTTCTTTAGATAATTGCATTAACAAACTTTTCATCATATACATTGTATTCACACCATATCATCATATCATCATTATAAATTATGTAGAAATAAAAGTAACGTCTAATATGCAACCAAATAGTAAAAGGAACAACACAAAAAACCATGCACAAATAGAGACACCATGATTTTCTCAGAGACTAAGGGAAAACCCCACAAGAGGGGAAACCCAAATGAATAATCTAATGGATATGTAAATAAATTATGTGCCCAAGAAGTGCCTACATTTGAAATTTAAGTAAGCCTATAAGGATATAAGTCCAAAATATAAAAAAAAAAGTAGTCTTTTTTCTTTTCCTTACTCTTATTTTAGAATTTTTACTATTTTTTTGTTATTTTCTTCAGGAGGCACATTTTTTACCTTGAAAATCATGTAAAGTACTAATCATTCTTTGCCTCTTAACATTATTTTTTCTTCCCTCCTTTTGGTATCATACAATTATGACCCTCTACTGTGTCCTTTCTCCCTGTTGATGTGAGCAACAACATGAATTGTAAGCTTCAAGTCCCTCAAGGAATGGGTTCTTTTTCTCTTCATTGATTTATGAAAGTTCATCCGATGGATAGAAAGTCTTGTCAAGTTATTTACAAGGTCATTTTGATTTGCAAGTGGTTGAGTCATAGGATCTAGTGAACAAAAGTCTGCACTTGCATTCAATGCCACCCAATTTAGCCTATCCATGACATTACCAATGTCGTTTTCTTTCAATTTTTCCCCAGTTCATCATTCTAGAGGTCAATCCTTGGCCAAATTGGAACAAATCCTTCCTAAACTTGCCAAACGATCATATATTGGGAACTACTCGAATTCCCTCCAATTATGCAACAGTCAGGTGCATTGTCATAATTCAACTCGATCTATAAGGTATAATTAACTGTGAAAGGGGGACCCTCAATTACAACCAGTGAGTCACATACATGGAATTGACATGGATTCCACATAATTTCCACAACCTTTGACATTTTATCACTAAACAAAAAATCAAATTAGAAAGTCCTCTCTTCCTGTGAGATTATTTCTTGATAGATTTATGGCCCCACCTGTCTGTCCCACATGCAAGGAGAGTAATGGTTGCATCTCTCTTCATAAAATCATGTTTACAATATGTAATCATCACTTGAAGTGGGCATCGTTCTCTAAAACTGTACTATGGCCATTGGAATGTACTCTTTGATTCCAATAGATTTGGGGTTTCCTCATTTGCATGCTTCAACTACATTGAGATGCCACAATAGCATTTATGGCCCCATCCTTATTTTTCTTCATGTTCCTTGTAAACATTATGATCTAATTTTGGTATACCCCTTGGTAGTGAATATTAGTTATTGGACATAGGCCATGGAGCCTTACTTAGTTTCATACAGACTTTGGGGTTATGTCATGTTCCACCACCCCAATTCTTCATTGGTTTCTAATCACCGAGGGCACATGTGGTTGGAATTCTAGTTAGCTTCTATAATTTGGCTTCTAAGAATGTCTTAGAGTCGGTTTGTTCAGCCTTCCTCAAAGATCAAAACACTTTCTTGCATTTCATTTTAGGTGTCCCATTTTGCTCATTCACGTGCATTCCATTTAGGAGCATGCCATAACCTGACGAAAGGACCCTATTTTTCATTCCCCTCATATCTTGTACCTGTTGGCTTAGGTCTTTTCATCAAAATAGAGTCCATGACAGTCAATGTGTCATCTCTTAATAAGCAAAGAGTCATGTTAATCACAGGTCTAGGGTTTCACAAATTGAGTCGTCAACATGTCCATGATGTCAGCAGAATAGAGGGAGATTCCACACATGTTTTGCTTCACATATTTCATTGTCACATTGATGGATTACGACTGTTCTTTAAAACTCCGTTTTGAAGAAAAGTCAACATTTTGTGTTTTTGTAATATTTTCAAATGTTCTTCAGCTATTGAATTCTTCTGATGTAGCCTTGGTCTCCTTTACCAAATTCAATGTCAGCTACCCCTGCAAAAAATTATCAAATATTTCATCATTTTAGTCAAAAATTCAAAAAGGAAATGTGAAATACAGAGTTGCATTAAATTGTGGAAAAAGTGCCAAAACAAAACATTGCAAAAGTGGGTTTTGAAGAAACAAAAATCAAAACCATGCCTTCATGTCTTTATAAAGTTTTTATCATAAGGATCAAGGTCATTTTAAATGCCAAGAGTGAAGAGGAAAACGTTCAATGTAATTGGGTGAGCCAGTGCACGTTTTGGGAAAAGTTAGAGGTGTCTTGACAGGCGTGGCGCATACAGTAGGTGGCTCGGCACACTGGGCCAGTGCGGTGCATTGGGCATGATCCTCCAGTGCAATTTTGAATGGGTGCGGCGCACCGATAGTGCCCGACACATAGAACAGGCGGCACGGCGCATACAGTCTAACACCCAAAAAACACCCGAAATTCCTCAAAATCACCATTTAATTGCTTGGACTTGCTAGGTAGGGCTGACATGTGAGTGGTTCATCCATTTCTTTGTGTTATGTGATGGTGGTTTATGGTTCCAAATGTTTGAAACAAAATTTCCAAACCCTACCTCTAAAAATCCTTATGTCAATTGATATTAAGTGTTGCAAATTCATCATTTTGTTATGAAGGTTCCCCCTCCATCCCATTTGTCCCTTTTTCCTTCATTCCCTTTTCCCTTATAACATATCCCTTTGAATTTCATTGTTCCCTGTCCCCTAAAAATACTAAACCCTTATCCCTAATTCCCTTTCACCCATTACCCAATGTAAAACCCCAAACCCCACGCTATGCGAAGTTCCCAAACCCTCCTACATTGCCCTAAAAAAAATCTATCCTAATACTCCTAATCCCTTCATATTTTCCCTCCCTAACAGTCCCTTGTTACATTGCTCCCTTGGTGACAAATTTCAACCATATTACAACAACAGTTCAACACAGTCTTGCGACCAACATTTATTTCTCCAAGCCGTTTTCATAGAATGAATTATGTCATCTCATCATTCATCCGACTATGAGGTGGAAACTCAAAGTGACTCACCCACGGAAGAACATGCACCCCGGAGGCCTCATAAAAGTGGCAGAGATGTTAGAGAAGAACCGACCACCCTCACAGAATTGCAGGCCTGTCCTCTTGTCGTCTCTTGTTTTCAGTTTTAGTCATGCTATGAGTTTTGTGAAAAGGCTGCAAATGTTCAATTTCACCATGAGTTTGCTCGATTATTCATTCTACATTTGCATGGTGCTCAAGTTACTTTGGCCGATGTTACTTTCACACTTACACCAGACTCTATCTCGTTAGCTAGGACATGCCCAAAGTTGGAGAGCCATGGAACAAGAGACAAAAGGTTGACCGAAAGAATTATGAGCCATATATTAAACTTGGTTTCTTGAGTTAGCTTAAGTGGGTGATTCCCTTCCGATATCTTAAAGATGAATATGCCCCTCTAATGAGGTTAATTATGAAGTATTTGAGTTGTGAAGGTCGTTTCTCCCAGTTATATGCTTATCACATCATGTTGCTCATGCATTTCACTCAGGTACACATGATGAACATCCCATATTTCATATGTCGAAACATAGACAGGATGACCGCCCTTGTGCAACACAAGACCCCTGAGCAACAGTTCAACAACATTTGTCATTTTGCTCTCATCAAGATTTTGGGTGGTGCATCAGCTTGATTTACAAGGAATCACCTGGGATGATTTTATCTCTCGTGATTTCTTCCGAGCTTCACAGGAACCTTCAGAGACTATATTTGAGACAGGTGGACCTTCTCATCAGCATGAAGGCCATGACCCATACACTGCTACTATGCCGATTTTCATTACATATCAGAAGGGCACCCGACAGTTGTTTGCAGTATCCAAGCGAGTGTTATCTCCACTTGGTGTGGAACGGGCCTCGCTTTCGACATCAAAATCATAGGTACAAGACAGAGTCAAAGGGCCAATGCAAGATGAGGCACCTTTAGGTGAGCATGAGACCGACTTCATTCTCATCGAGGAAGATGATGCAGCTATGGGCCAAAATGTCAAATAAATAATGCAAGAACAGCAGGCACAGATTCAAGATTTGTCTCGCAACTTAGAGAGTGCCAAGTGTATTATCATATACCTTGAGCAATGGAACAAGAAAATTTAGGAGCAACAAGTTTATATAGAGTTGCGACTGATCAAGGAAAACTGGCAACATATCATGGCAGCAAAAGGTATACCTATGGAGCAAAGAGACGAGGACCGGGAGTATGTTTCAGAGAAAGTGAACATTCACTTGGAGAAACTATTGGAGAAGGATAATAGGGAGAAATCAATGCTAAGGTGCATGACTTACCATTTCATGGCCCGAAACATGAGCTCCAAAGCGAGAATCAGGAGCCTAAAGGCGAAGTTGAGGAAGGCGACAAAAAGACAAAAGAAGCAAAAAGAGCAAGATCAGCTCTGAATCTTCACCAAGGGCTCTTTGGCCTAGCATGACATGTGATGGAGAAGGTACAACCCAAATTTCAAGAAATTTGGAGCACATTTTTGCATTTTGAAACTTTTTGCACAAAAACAGGGTTTTTCTCCCTATGCACTGCGCCACATGATGCGCGCTTATGCTAGGGAGCTCCAAATGACAAAGAGTTTGTATTTTTGGATTTTCCATGCAAAATCATGACTACTAGTGTATGTCCAGGAAATTTGGACAAGTTGTGAGGCCTCCGGAGGTCAAAAACACTTAAAACATGACCTCACTGCCCCTATTTTGACACACAGGAAGAAGTCTTGGAAGAATGGACTTTTGGAGGGGCAAATTGACACCAAATTGACAACTTCCATTTGGATTGGAAAGTAGACAGGCGGGCCTTCCCAACAAGCTATCAAGGATTCAATTTTGACTTCATTAAGTGCCTCAAACTCAGCCTCAAAATGGAGCAATGCATAGAGGATTTGGCGCAGTGCTTAGAGGATTTGAGCTCAATTTTTCACCTTCCAGCTCAGAAATTCAGCTAATTTGACTAGCTTTGCTTCGAGATGTAATTTGTGACCCAACTTGATGTAATTGAGTAAACATTATGTAATTTTGGCACTTATTTACTTGTTCTAGATGATTCATTCACTAAAAAGTGAAAATTAAATGAATGAATCAGTATCCTAACATATAGAAGCAAGTTGTTTTCACTGCCTAGATTTTAGTTCCTTGTTCAGAATTAGTTGAAACAGCTCCTAGAATGATGAGCTCAACCCCTAGAGGCATGGGAATGGGTTCAGCTAGTCTATATCATGTAATCTCTCAGTCATTTTCAGGGTTGGAGACTTGGGATTGCTTTGGCATATCATGGTCCAATCTATCTCTACATTTTTGTCTAAGGAAAGACCAGGGTTTTGCAGCACTGTTTGGGATCCATGTGGCTTTATGTTTTGATGGTGTTATTCTCTAATTAATTGTAAGTTAATTAGTGTTATGTGTATCATTTTCCTTTCTCTTCTTCTGAATTTGAACAAATGAGTGATTAAGGTACAATCCATTAATTGCTATGCTCTACCTTTGAATTTGTTTAAATTTCCATGTTTTCATCTGTTTAAGGAGAACTCTTGAGACTCTCTTTCTCTCCTTAGCTCCTCACGACTCTGATCCATCCATTCACTCACTTTAAAGCATAAAAATGATTGCCTTCCTTACCCCAATCAGAACTCTGCAGACATTATGCCTCATCCCTTAGCCCAATTTTCCTTTCCCTGTTTCCAGCACAAAACCCCCAAAAACTCAAACCAAACCCTTGTACTTTATACCTAGCCTAACATTAGCTTTTAGTTTAGTCATCTTGAGCCACATCGATTATCTTTTGCCGAGATTGACCTGGAGAGAGCCCTCTCCTGTCCTCGTAGGGCTAGCTACGAGGCTAAGCGTGGTTTGATGTGGACCTAGACCCTTGCCTTTCCAGCCTGAGGCAAATCTAGGCTCTAACAAGATGTGGAAAAAAATGAGAAAATTCGTCCATAAGTTGTATTATTCTCTTTAGAAGATTCTCCAAGTGTTTTTCTCTTAACCAACTTCCTTTATGTAAATATTGAATAGTAATGAGAAAATCCCCCAAGATGTTAATATTGGTCACTCGTATGGTTTTGACCAGAACTAAACCATGCAACATGCCATGAATTTCTTCCTGGATATTGGTCATGTGTCCCAAACCCCATGAAAAACTTTTTACCACTCCAAATTTCGATTGTCCATGGATAAGGTAAAATAAATTTGAAATTGGATAAAATTGGCTATTGAATCCGCTTTCCGCCTTCTTCAGCTTTGTTATCTTATCCTAAATTGTAAGAATCAATTCATTTTTATCATTTACCTTTTCTATGTCAATAATCAAAGAAGTTCAATCTTTCATTCATATAGCTTCCAATGATTCTTATGACAATTTTTTTTACACTAAACAATTTGTCCTACTTCTTCAACTGTTAATCTCAAAGAATGGCTTAAACATGTTCATTTGATTGATTATTTTGTCTCAAATCCTTTGATTCGAATCAACTAAATGTTGTATGGAGAATGATCAAGAGTGACTTATAAAAATACTTCAAGGTTTTCCTAGCCCTTTAACAATGATTCACTATTTGTATCTTTTTGGATAACCTATGACTACAATTTCTAAATAATAATAATAATAATAATAAAAATCAACACAACATTCAAGTAAGCCAATTTCTCTTTATTATAAAGCTTTATATTTTGAATCTTATTAGATAACTCATAGACCTAAGTATTGTATGATTCTACTTCTCAATTATGACATCAACATTGTTTTCATTTTTGGATATGTTCATAATTCTCTCATTGTCATTTAGGAATTTAGTTATTTAAAATATTTATGATAGTGGCATGTTATAAGAAGCTTTTTCAACAAGCTCCTACTCAAATTTTGTAACTGAAGCATATGTTCATTAGTAAGCTTCGTTCTTGCATCAATTCATTGATTCATTCGACAATTGAGAGTTTTGACATCTGAAACTACCATTTTCCAATACTAAAACAACATTTTCCTCACAAAGAGTGATTATCTCCTTTGGTTCAACATGCTCAATTTAAGGGATCTTTGATTTAGGTTTCAAATTATTTATCTGAGTACCTTTGGAGTCTAACAAACTTTAACACTACTTATGCTATGTGTTGCGTAAATCTTAGTTGTTCTAGATCTATTAATTATTTTTTCATGCTTCAATCAAGTATACAATTTATTGAACAAGGTTTCCAACTTCTTGACATTGACCACTGATTGAATCAATTTTCTCAAAACCATCTCTCTACCTTTCCTACATCATACAATCATATCTACAATGTTTGATTTTATTTCATTCAACTTGCAAAAATGTAGCTTTATATCCTATTTATAATACCTATTAGGTTGAGTTATAGAACTAATAAATTAAGTTTGTTGTTCTCATGATCCATGGATACCAAAAATATTGGAATAGTAAGACCTACAATTATATGTGATCCTTGAAAATTTTCCATTTGTCTTGAATTTTCACTTAATGCATTCATTTGTCTAACTCGCTTTACTCTAATTCTTTTATTGAGCTTCTACTCTAGCTCTCCATTGACTTAATTAAGGTCTTGTCACTTGCATTCAAATATTGAAGTATTTCCAGAGGAGAAGTGACTACCAGCATCATCTCAATTATTCTTGTGTTGTAATTCTCCGAGTTTTATCATCTCCAATTGAAAGGATGCTCCAACACCCCGATTTAGCAGCACAAACTAGAAGGAAGCTCCAACCTGCTATAAGCTCCAACTTGCCTTAGCACCACCATGCCATCGTGAAGTATTTTTCACGTTCCAGCTGAGGTAGACATCAATGTCTGCCTTGCACCACCCTACCACCCTCAAGATTGAATATGTTTTCAGACTCCAACATGAAGGAGTCTTCAGTCTCCTTCATGCACCACCTAACCACCATGAATATAACATATATAAAAGTAAATATAGGTTGTCATACTAGGGACATTGACCCACTTACAATGATATCAAAATAACCCTTATTGTTGTCTTTGTTAATGTATGTCAAGTGTGCAATGATGTAAAGTAAATCAACTTCAAAATTGCTTCGTGAACATTGTCAAAGGTCTTCTTACAAATATTTTAACCAAATCTTGCTTCAACATTCAATTCAAACACAAATTGAAAAATTTACAAAATCTTGTCTCATACCTCAATTAAGTTTCTTGATGAGAGGTGTGCTTCTTTCTACCATTGATGGCTTTAGAATTTTTCAAGTTTTCTTTCCTTGGACATGCCCCTTGGTCTTCCTTAAGCACTTCAATTAATATTATACCTTGGGCTTCTTCTTATCATACTTCCTTTGTTTCTTTTAAATTCAATTTCTATTTAGATTTTAAATTTGAACCAGCCTTTGAAATTTCCTTGAACTTCAAACAAGGCTTAGTTTGATCTTCAAGAGGACTAATGTCGTGCACCAATGTTATGCCATGGGGAGGGATAAAAAAATATCATGCAATAACTCAAAAATTCAACTGTAATTATCACCTTGATAAGCCTCCAACAAAACTGAGGGGGGTTGAAGATCAGATTCTCAGGTAGCCAATAATATAATTGATAGAGTGAAAAACATTGCTTCAAACCGATGATCTTTGTCCACTGAAAAACTGTCATAAGAAAGATAAAACTATGAATCCCTTAACCCATAGAAAATTGAGCTCCAACATATCTTCATTATTTCCTAGGCCTCAAAACAAATTTTAGTGTAAATACATTAGATAATTCATGATTGATTGATAGATCCTGAAGGGAGCTAAATGCCCTCATATGGAGAGGAAGGAAGGGTCTAGAAGGGGGTCGACTAGCAATAGAATTCATGGAGCTGACCTTAATTCATGCCCAATTAAAATAATTTTTTTCATTGATGCAACCTTATTTCCAAGTGAGAATAATTTCCACAATTAAAATTATTTTTAGGGGACGACTAAATCCTCCTTTGGAAGTCGATTTGACAAAGAAACTTCCTCAATTTGAGGGTTGATTAATCAACCCAAGACCCACTCAAGTTAATCAAAATTTCTTAAATATAAATGCTCATTTTTACCCAATTATAATACTGTATGTTATCATTGATTTGGGCTTCCTCACCACACATCTGGGGCATAGTATTTGAAGGAACATATCTCCTCAACCATGAGGAGTTATGTGGCATGTCACCTATCATTGGAATTGGCATGACTAGGAATACAATGATGGTGGTGTTACTTGCGATTTCTTTGATCTTATCATTGAAACACCTCATCAAATGTGGGACATCATGATCACAATGCATGTGGCTTTTAAACTAGTGGGGTTCCTTTTCCTCCTTCAAGGGCTTCTTTTCCATTAGAACTTCCAATCAATTTAATCCA